>VXCM01002504.1:0-37634 GCA_014773175.1 Lucifuga dentata
TTCTTTGCCATTTCCATCGGCTTTTATGTTGCTTCCCTTTCCCCTAGACCATAGGGTTGTAACACCATATTACTGGCAAACACAGTTACGATAAATCTGCTGTGATATGATCTCACCAACACGGCACGTATCACATTTTGTGGCTCTGAATTATGTATTCTGCACAACTGGCTTTATTATGTCATTTTAATTTTCTTCCAGGCTTTCTGAATAAATGTATTTTTGTATATTTCCTTGTTGTAAAGAGCCTTAAGCTCTACGAAATAAGATTAGCCACAAATAACAACTGCTAGAAAAATAATAAGAACACATGGAAAAGATCATCTCGCTTAATCAAATAAATAATGGCGTTATGTAATCTGAAATAAACAAAGACTTGGGTTCGTTCACTGTAATGTGTTTATATAACCTCCTAAACCGCTTAAATTTAAATGTGACTGTATTCCAACTGTCTTACTTCGTGAAAATGTTCCTTTTCTGTAGATCAGATACAGATCTGTTCTGGCTGCAAAAGGAAGCGTCTGACGCTGCTGTGACTTCACACATAACTAAAAAAAAATTAAAATAGAAATGTCCCAAAATATACATCGTCCCCTAAAATAAATCTGTAATGGCTTTGCCTGCTGAAGACACTCAGATTATCTGTGTAGTTTTATAATGTAAAATGTTTTCACTGCGAGTAAAAAGCAGCGTGGAGGTTTTTATTTTAGTTTATTTGAGAAGTTTAACTTCACTTCTTCAACTTCAAACCTTTATTGTCCCACAGGGGGAAATTAGCTCTGCAGCAGGGCGACAGCACAATCCAACAGTGACACAATAAATAAGCAAAACAAAATAAAACACAGACTACATCACATCAAATACCATTAAAATTGATCCAAATCTGTTTACAAAGTGCATGAGTTCAGCGACTTTATTGACATGGGATGAAAGAGAATTTATACCTGTTGCACTTTGCCCTCTGTAGCCCAAACCTCCGACCTGATGGAAGAGTTTCAAACTCCCAGTAAGAGGAAGGAGTGAAGTGGCTTGAATTATCTGAGCTTTCCTGAGAACAGACGGCTGACAGGAAAAACTGCTGCTAATAAATGATTTTTCTGGCTGTTTTAACGTTATTGTTCAGTCTGTTCTTATTCTGAACATTTACATTTCATACCAACACATCAGTGAAATGTTAAGACTGATTCTATCACTGATTTGTAAAAAAGCTCCATCAGTTTTGTGTCCACACTGAAAAGATTGAGTCTTCGCAAGAAATAGTCTTTGATGAGCCTTCTTACAAATCAAATCAGCGTTTCCTTCAGATTCCAGTTTATTTCTATGACGTGCCAAGGTATCTGTAGGTCTCAACACTCTGCACCACCTGTAGAAACACAATGGAGACAGGTGAGGCTGAACTTAAAGCTGAAGCGACTTACCTGGTGAAGACAGGAAGTTGTGACTGAATGACCTGGACTCTGATGATGACCAGCAGCAGAGTGCTGATGATGAGGACGATGAGCTTCATCAGCGTTTGCAGGACGGCATAGGGGAAACCGTCTTTACCCTGCAGGACTTTAAGAATCATGTGTAGCAGCATGGGCAGCGTGAACTGACAGGAAGGAAGAGTTAACAAAAAAAAATCACGTTCAACACCACACTTCTGCTCTTATTCTACATTCATCACCATGACGACACGTCTAAAAATCTACTTTTCATATTAAGTCACATTTAATTCCAAACCGCTGAGGCATTTATTCAGTTTTTAAAGGAGCATACCAGTGGTTTTGCATGTTGGAGCCCAACAATCCACATACACGTTACATTACTGCCAACCATTTTCTAAAACAAAACTGCAGCAGTAGAATTTTTCAGTTGTTTTTCCACAAACACTGAATTTTAAGGTGGTGCATCACCTGATCATTTCATTCTGAAAAATCTGGGGATCTGGAGAAATAACAGGAAAACTAAAATATGGTTTTCTGTTTTAGAAAATAGTTGACAGTAACGTGTATGCGGTTTGTATTTATTGGGCTCAAATGTGCAAAATCACCAATATGGTCCTTTAGGGGATTTAGAAAATTTATCCACAATTTTTTAAACTCTGTGGTACAATTTCAAAGCTTTATTATTTTAATCATGAAGCAAAATCAGACTACAAGAGATTCTGTGAAGATGAAATTGGTTTGAGATTTCATATTTTGGCACAGCAGCTGCGCTAAAGTTAGCATTCCGTGTGCTAAAGTAAGCGTTCTGCCACGGATTCACACGTAGCAGCACGCTAACAAACCGCTCGGATCATTTCTAAGCTGAAGGCTGAACATGGAATAAAAGCAGGAAACAGCTGCTTGGTTCACTCAACCAACAAGTCTGACGCCACTTAAAGGACCATTACCGGCGATCGTGCACGTTTGAGCTCAATATATACAAATCCTCATACATGTTACGTTACTGACAACCATTTCCCAAAATATACTACGTTAGCAGTAAATTTTAGATTGATTTTCCTACCTTCCAGACTGTCATTAGCTTCAGTTCATTCCAGCACGCTATTAAAGTCCACTTATACAGATCTGAAACATGCTGAGATCAGTAATCCATCACGTCTACGAGGGTTTTTTGCGAAGTAACTGTTTTTTAACCGATCCAGCACGGAGCTGCACGAAGACGATGTATTTCCTCCACAGATGTTCCATGAAGGTCTTAGCTGTGTTGCTAAAGCTAAGTTATCATGGCGTTGGACTTGACAGGATTTCCTCTCTCCTGGTTATTTGTTAGATTTGTGGATCTTTTGTTTATCAAGTCATCTGGTTCCTTTACACGATCCTTTAAGGTGGAATTGCTGTTTTTGGAGCTTTTCTACAGTTCTGGTTACAGACTCTCTCCACCTCCCTACACTCCTATTTGGAGGCTAATTCATTTGACAAAAAAGAGACAAAACACACCATAAACAAAGGTAAAGATGAATTTGACTGATAGCATTATTATTATTTTTTTTTAATTTTCTATAGATATTGTGATAATATTGTTATTGTGAATTCTTTTGGCCACAATAACCGTGGAGTGAAAATCTGATATTGTGACAGCGCTAAGCTGAACATTTGACTCTGAAAGCTTAGGGGCTTTAAAAAACATAAAAGGAAAATGAAAATACAGTTTTATGTTTAGGAAAATGGTTCAGTAATGTAACATATAAGCAGGTTGTACATGTTGGGGTCAAACACGCACGATTGCCAGTATGGTCCTTTAAGTTAAAGACCACAAACCGTGCAGCCGTGCTTTATATTGCAGACGTGACGAATCGTGCTGCCAAACCGTGTCAGAGGTCAGGAATCTTACCCCTTGTGCGACAAACACCTCGTGGACGCAGCAGATCCCGACGACGGTGATGCCCTGCTCCTTACAAAGCGTCGCTGCTGCCACCAGAAACACCGTCAGAGCGATGGGCGCCCAAACTATCACACACAGACATCCAGCACACGTTTACTTTGGTACATACAAACTTCTACTAACAGGTAAGAAACAAAAATGATAAAAAGGATTGTTTTACATGAGTGCAAAAACTCATTCATTACATTTAGAAACACATTTTCAGTCTAATTATGGTGTTTACATGAGGTTTGAAGACAAATCATTTCTGGATCCCAAAACTCGCCGGTGGGTTTGAAAGGCATGTTTTCTTTAAACAATCACCAAAATTACACCATTTGTCAGAGTCAGAAACTTTAAAAATCAAAATTATTGTCGGGTTTTCAAATTTCCGACAGTCCTTGAACTAACCATGTGCGTCTAACACTTCCGTAAGGAAACGTAACCAAATCTAAGCTTAAAATAGTGATATTTCCTCACAATCACTTTATTATAAATGTCTCACTTAAAAATTTGTTACAATCCAAATTCTGTAAAAAAAAAACAACAACTTCTGCATTTTTCGCCACAACTAGCAAGACTGGAGCTCCTGTGTGCTCTTTAACAGTCACATGACAACAATTCAGTGCGTCATTGGCTGAATGCAGACTGCAGCAGGAACACTAAGCCTATTATTAAAGATTATAGGTTGTAAAAATGTAAATAGTTCAGTATGTATAGTCCCTTTTTTTATTTTAAATTTTTTAATTTTATTTTTCCAGTATTGGTAACACTTGTGGGCACTTGGAAAAATGTTGAATATATAGATTACATCTTTTTATAATTTTTTAAAATAAATTATCAAAGAAATTCAACTTACGTTTTTTTTTTATTTTTTTATGATTTATGACATTATAACTGTGTTATACTGCACTAAAGACATTTCTGAGTTCTTCCTACATGTAGCCATGATGGTGCTGCTTCCATAGAGCTGCAGGACTTGCTGCTACAGTGAAAAATGAGCCACAGTGATAAAAATGTGACAGGAGCAGAAACCACCCAGAAAGAGCTTGGAGTCCAGAGGGTTAATTGGAGCGTAATAAAAGTCTGAATATACATTTAAATGTACTGAAGATGAGCATTAACTGTGGTCTTTTTCCATAGTTTAGATTACCATAAAGGAAATTTAATGTCTAAAATATCACTTTTAAGGGGAAAAAACCGAAACACAGCCAGTATAAAAGCTAAAAAAATGATTTGTAAGGTACAGCAGGTAGAGTATTTCAACAAAGGAACATTTTTTGCATACTAAATATTGAGTAAACACATAACTTTAACAGTACATAAACTCCAACACTGGTTTTCAAGTTTAATCCAGAAGTCACTAATGTGATTTATATGTCACAGTAGAATGCAGAAAATTGGTTCATGTATGAGTGACATAAAAGCTTAAATCTTAATGAAGCACAAGCAGCAGCAAGTGTGTGTGTTAGTGTGTGTTTGTGGTCACACAAACTATTAAACATATGTATGGTGTCATGTTTAAATGCTTCCGTGGAATCACCAGGTGTTCAAACAGCGCTGATCTCTGTGCCATGCCTTAATTTCTCAACACGGACCTCTGCACACGTACGGTCTGGGACGACTTCCAGCAGCTGAACTATCGCAGCTAACCGCCGAGCACCAACGCCTCCGGCTTCCTGAGCAACGCGGCGTTAACAGATACTTGGCAGATGATGTCATCACACCTGCCAGCTGCACCAGAGGGTGAAGACATAGGCTGGAACCGTAAAGGTTTATGTCTGGGCTTGTTGCATCATATATCTGCCTGTGTGTTATCATCAAAACAAAGCACTGAGGCAAACATACACAGGAAGTGTAAGAAACACGTTTAAGACTATTTTACGCATGGCTGCTGCATGTTAACAAGCATTAAAATAAAATGTGTTGCAACAGGGAGCTTTTCCCTGGAGGAAGAAACAGGTGGAACACTGCATGTGTGTCAGCGTGACGTTAAAATGAGAACAGATATCCATCAACAACTTATTACTGTAATTCCTCTTTAAGGAATTTAGGGGAGAAGAGAGCTGAACTCTGATGGTTTAAGTGAACTCAGACAGATATGACTCACGCTGTGGACCATTTCCACAACTTCTGTTCAGAGCCACATCAGCAGGGAGAGAGGCTGTACATCACATGATCCATGCATGTTTTAGGTGAGGCGTGAACTCAACACGCATGACATGAAGATGAGGTCTGAGACTGTTTTCAGAGCTGTGGATCGTTTGCTCTGGTCTGAATCAAGGCCTAAAGCACTGAATTTACCACTTGGTTTGTTAAGTCTCAATCAGGAAAAAACATCCAGTCAAACTGAAACATATCAGCAAACGTCATGTGTCATCTGTCTGCTGATTAGTCAGAAAGAAACTCCAAACAGGAAGCGGTTTCCTATCAAAGTAAATCAGAGTAACAAAGATGAATGTGGATCCTTTCCTAGTCATAGCATCATTTGATCCATGAAGAAGAAAACTATGACAGCAGAAGCTGAATCACGTGTGGAAAACCACATGCTGCTTCACATGACGTGAAGAAGACGTGCTGCCTTCACACACTGAACATGCTGAGAATATAAAAGCACACACTAACCTGAACACGTGTTAATCCGAACATGTGTTAGCTAACATTGATGTGTTTCCACCTTTATCAGCATTGTCTGATTTGATCATCAGAGGCAGAGTTTAACTGCATTTGTTTTACTTTTAACATGTTTAATCTAAGATAAATTTAATGCACTTGGCGTTAAGCGTTAGCGACACGTAACCCTCTCCGGTTCTCCTTAGAACGGTCTCAGCGGAGTTGTTTTGATCTGCACCCGAGTGCAAACGAACTGGACCGAGGAGGAAACGAACCCACAAAACGCTCCTGACTCACCGATGGAACGGTTGGCGCTGGTGGAGTTTGTGTAGGCCAGAAACGCCGCCAGCAGGAAGATCGAAGAAAGCAGTTCAGCTCTTCCAACCACGCCCGTGACCTGATGATGAAAAGTGATAACGTCAGCAGAACATATTCAGAATTTACCTGAGCGGTCCAATCAGACGTGCCCCCAGACAAGAAGACTTTTATTTTTTTAAAAGACATTTTAGCATTATTTCCTGCTTTAAATAAAATGAAATGACTGTTTACTAGATAAACCCACAAGTATTTATATTTTTAGGAAACAAGTAAGAAATTATTTAAAATGCAAATATGATTGATTTGTTGCTGTTTTTGGGTGGTCATGTTTCTATGATGATATTCATTGTATTTGTTTTATTACTGTGTTATTGTGAGATTTCTTGCTTGTATGTTTTTAACTGTATTTTTGTTTATCAAATTTTGTATTTTAAAATTGTTGTACTTTAAAATTTGTGGTCCCCAGGAAGACTAGCAACCGCTGGAGTGGGAGCGAATGGGAACCAATAAATAATAAAGACAAATAAAGATGTACTTTCATGTGGAAAAAATACTTATGAATGGACAGTGTGTGTGTGTGTGTGTGTGTGTGTGTGTTCCATCTCATAGGGACATCGCAGCTCAGAATTGACTCCTGACCTGACCGGCTGCGGTCCCTGCGATGGAAAACACACGCATATTATCCATTCCTAAGTATTTGTATTTGGAGTATTTGGAGCTTCATGCTACCAGAACATTTAAATTCTCAACTGCTAGTAAACACCAACAGTGATAAATGCTGACAGATCTCAGCTCACATCCCAGAAATTCTGATCACTCATAAACCACAAGTCTAAAATACTGCTGCTATAGAAGTTGTCTGCTTGTGTAACAGCGAGTTCAGTTGAATCCAGCTGTGAAAACCGGTCATGAGCAGATAACACGTCTGTAAGAAGCCTGGCAGCGTGCACGGCTTCTGTAAACGGTGACTGCCCTCATGTGGAAGAAACAACCTTCTGACTTTTAAACCAAAACTCTGACATACAAACAGATCTACACTAAAACCAAACACTTTAAGAAGAAGAACTATAATTCCATATATGAAAGAAGAGCTGATTTCACCAACAATCACAAAAAAAAAAAAAAAANAAAAAAAAAAAAAAATACTACAACACCGCTGATTATCCAGCAGCTTTATTTTCTTATGGGTTTTAATCCCAGAGCTGGAAAATGATTCCTGAACAGAACAGGCATAAATAAATAATAATAATAACAACAACAATAATAATAATAATAATAATAATAATAATAANAACAGGCATAAATAAATAATAATAATAACAACAACAATAATAATAATAATAATAATAATAATAATAACAATAATAATAAATCACACTTCGCTGAATGGGTCCGTTCACAACATCCTTAAACACATTATCTAAACAAGCACAAATCAACTCCAAGCCTGTTGCCGTCGTCATGGAGACCCTGACCAGATAAACGGCAGCGATTCCATCACGTTATGATCACAGGGTTTTCAAAGTAACGCGCGTCAGAAACATCCGTGTGCCAATTCAGCCTCGTCAAGGCTAATTCACAGGGCTGCAGGGTAACGAAGACAAACGACTGCTACGTCAATTTACACGTTTAGCTGCTGTGACCACAAATCACATGTTCTGTATGTGCAGCATCAGCCTGAGGTGGAGCTGTGGAGTACGTAAATATACTAGCTGATACCAAAAAAAATTCAAATTAACGCCCATTTAAAGAGACAGGCAACCAAAAACACACAGAGAAAGACACGGGGACACACAGGGACTCTTTGCATGTACTTAACATGAAGGGACCTTCAGTACAAACGACCCGTTCAGAGAGAGATTCCAGACGACGATAACACGAAGGGCATCTGCTGGACCAACTCTGAGGGCTCATTTGTGAGGCAAATCGTTTCCATTCAAGACTCTGAGAGGCTGTGTGTGTGTGTGTGTGTGTGTGCGTGTGCGTGTGCGTGTGCGGTNCATTCAAGACTCTGAGAGGCTGTGTGTGTGTGTGTGTGTGTGTGTGCGTGTGCGTGTGCGTGTGCGGTGCATGCACGGCTCCCTACAAGCAGAGTGCTGCCTTTGTTTTTCTGCTCAGGCCTGACGGCCGTCAGCTCAGATCTGTGAACAGAGTGACAGAATGAAGTCCTAACAGATTGTTTAGTCATGTGACTTTATGACATCATCGAGCAGAAGTGGTGGCAGCAATGAAGAGCAAACACCATTGGTGGTTTACAGCCGAATATAAAAGATATATTTAACAAAAACTGCTGTGTGTGATGCTGTAGCTAGCTAGCTTCAGCTAACGTTGACATACATACTGTATGTTGTTGTTGTGTGCGTTGTTGAACGTTCGTTACATGACAAAGCTGCAGGAAGAATACTGTTTATGACTTTTTTTCAAGAGTACATGCTGTGACCACACGTGTCATTTATCACATTGAGCGTGTCAAACTATTTATCTGTTGTTTTGTTGCTGTAATTATTTTAGCTAGGTGGCGTTAGCCCACGTAACCATCACTGGCTGGTTCGCCGGCCGGCAGTCAGCGTGCTGCGTGGGTTTGTTAGCACACGGCTCACCGTACTTTAATCATTTTGCATAACGGTACACAGGTCACTGACACGTGACCTTTGACACGTTTAGAACCCAAGCGTGACGTTGTATGTTTTCTGGTGGTAATCCTGTCTTGTTTGTGGATCCGTGTGGACTGATATGGTATTGATCACATGTTAATCTGCTCAGACGCCGTAGCTGTCAAAACTGATCAATAGCGTCTCAGCTAGCTAGCCTTCATTTGTGCAAGAGGAGCATGGCTAATATGGGGGTCACTGAGGATTTATGTGTGAACCTGCTGCATATATGAAATAAATATGTAGCGGTTACTTCATGTTATGACAGGATTTTTATCTGGTGTCTGTCGCTCTACCAGAAGACAGACGTCAGTTTGTTAACCATCTCTCCCTGCGTTGTTGTGGATGGCTTCCAATGTTGATCACCCTCGGTTAAGCAAACTCCAGGAAAGTCCTACCTTTCCTGGACTTGAGCGATTGCCGCGACCTAAAGCAACGCATGAACACGGCATTTTTGCTTGAACAACTAGTCTCACGTCTCCTCTGCCGGTTGCATTTCCTGCGGAAAAAGCACGATGGATGTGAAGAAATTTTTTTTTTTTTTTTTTTTTAGATAGGCCTCATGGAGGAGAATGAGGTCAAATTCAAATGATCAACAAGGAAAATGTATCTGGTTTGAGATCAGCATTAATTAGCTTATTTTAATGCTTGTTTGCATTCATGACTGCAATCATAAAATGGAAGAAGCCTCAAGCATTTTATCAGGTTCCAAGAATAAAGAATTTCATAGAAAATCAAAGAATTTGATAGTTAGGCTCTATAATTTGAAAAATGTTTACATGATAGCTGCAATAACTTGTTACTGCCTTCATCTGATTATTATAACTGAGCTGTTTTAGGGGATTGTTATAGTTTGTTTATTGTGATTACTGACAGTTTTTTTTTGTTTCTGCTGTTTTTTGGGTTTTTTTATCAACACAGCTGACGCTGCAGTAAGTACTGAGCTTGAAGAAGCCACTGAAATGAACAGTGAAAAGCATTCATTTGTTTTTTTTGTTTTTGAGTAGGTACCTCAACACACTAAAGCTTTCATACTCTGGCTTTGAGCTACATAAGGGAGAGATCCAGAACCTCTGATTTCTACTTTGACACAGCAAAATCACCTTTCATTTCAGTTTATCCTTTTAATCTTACCTAAGGTTTTAGGAAAAAAACAACAAAAAAAACACACAAAACTTGTCTTTGGCCAGTATGCATACACTTACTGCTTCAGTGTGGATGGGATGCACGGCAAACAGTAGCGCTGCCACCAAGCTGGAAGTCTTATCCAGAAACAAACGGCACACACGCAGGAAGAGCACACAAACGACGGCGTGGAGCACGACATTGAGCAGATGGTAGGACACAGCGCTCAGCTCACTGAAGAGGTAGTTCAGTCGGAAGGTGAGAACAGTCAAGGGTCGATAAGATTTATGGCTTCGCTCCTGTATCGGGACATAAATACGTGCTGTCAGATGTAGGTCAGCTAACTGATTAATCACAGGCTGTGGAATATTTACTGCAGCTTTTGAGTGATGCTTCAAATTTGCTCCATAGTCAAGCTAATTTGTGTGGAAGCCACACACGAGTTTCTACAAGTGTCATCAGACAAATATGTTTTCACTTAATCTAAACAAAACTGTTTGTGACCTATAAAACTAAATACACTATACTTGAAATATGCAGTGTGTGTTTTGAGCAATGATGTAATATTTCCACATTAAATTCAATTAGGCCTAGACTTCTCAAGTCTAAGTGTCATGGAGCATCACTTCCCTCAGCCATGGGCGTTCCCCAGAAATCATTAAGGAAAAGGTTATGGAGAGGGGTCGAGGGCCGCAGATCCTTATTGTCCAGGATTGCTGAAACGTCATCAAACACAAAGCCGCAGGACAGACTGTTCCAGTAGCATCCCACCACCAGTCCAGTCAAAAGTAAAATCTCCTTCCAGGACACGACAGCCATTGCAGACCACAGGCGTCATTGATCACTGTCCAGAAAAAACACAGAGGAGTGCAAATATCCCAGTTAGGCCTCACTAACATGTGAAATACAGGGAACTTGTATTGAAAATGATCTTTTTTTGAGTTGGCTTAGCAGTGTTAAAATGCAACCAATCAGCTCCATTCTTACAAAACACAGTTTGGTATTCTGTCATCATACTGAGCATCTCTTCTTCAACAATAACTTCACCAGCTGTTTCAGCATTATTTGCTGTAAGATGCAGTCACTCCCTAAAATTAACTTTAAATCTCCGGTAGCAATATAGCAATAGCCTCACCTGTGCCACTCTCCTTTTCTCATACTTCATTTGAATGGAATAGGTTATTTTAGTCACGAAATGAGGCTAAACTTCATTAACCTGAAAGGTGAACTAACAAGTTCTAAGTTTACACATGTTGAGGATTATTTTAAATGCTTACATGTGCCAGTAAACGTTTCAATGACAGATATCTGCAAATTAAAGAGCAATGGAAGATATAGCAGAGCTAAAGCCAGTTACTAGCTAGATAATTTAGATTATTTGAAGACGTTTATTCAACGAACACCGTGCGTTGCATCGTAGTATTATAACAATATAAAATACTCAAAGAGAATATTCTGGCGATTCACATTCGCAACTAGCTAACTGTAGCACAGCGTTAAGGCTAATCCCACGGCTAATGCTAACTAGCTTCATAAAAGTTCTTCAGCCTCACGGCGTCCTCACAAATTTACCTTTATTAAATTTCATGTTATGTGTACAGTTAAAACAGCAATGTAATGACAAAATAGCTGATAACTTAGAATATAGAGACACAAACGTAGTGTACAATGAGGCAACCGACACCCTACCTGTGCATGTTAGCGTCGACACACGATCCCTATCACATCCGGTGCAAAGGTGAAGTTGTTAGCAAGTTAGCCCAGAGGTTTTGTTTTGTATGTAAGCGGTTAGTATCAGCTCGATAAAATGCGATTTATCATGTCCATCAAGTTTAGATATTTTGGATAAGGTCACGGTAACAGTCCAGTCGTAGGTAAATACCAGTTTAATTTTCTTGAAAAAGTTAGCTAGCTAACCTGACTTGACAGCAGTTGTTGTCAGCGGTAACCTAGCAGCGAAACCCGCCTATCGCTGCTCAGCGACCTGCCGCTAAACGAAGATGTTCGCTGAATTTCTCGTAAAAGTTTCAAGATAAACGTCGTTGAGGACCTAAACTAACTTTAACGAAATGCGATTACTTCCTATTTAATTCTGAGGGTACTGGATTATTTTGCTAATGCTATAGCATCCCCGTTAAAATGCGCTAGCTAACATGTAATTAAGACTGCGCTGTGTTCTTCATTGTTGGAAAAGTCGTTATAACGCCTAAAGTCGTTATAACGCGACATGGCTAAGATGCCTGCTGCTGCTGCTGCGTGGGACAAAGTGATGGGCATTGACCCACTGACCCTCCACGAACGTGAAAAACAACAAGTGGATGACATCTTTAATCTGTTCATTCTGGTAATTCTCCCTAATTATTATTCTGCACAACTTCTCTGGTTTGAAGGTTTAGCACGGTTATAGCTGGCTGAACAGAAATAAGATGTTATTACAGTTCACTTATCACTGATTTGGTTAGAAAAAGGTACTTCTGCGCTTATGTGTGCGTAATAAAACTGAGCTTTTGGTTCCACGCAGACAGAAGAATGGGAGGTGAAGGACAAACCTCCAGAGAAAATGATTCACCTCTTCAGGATGTGTCAGGCTCTGCTGAAGGTTTTCAATCTTTTATCATCCCATAAGTTTCGTGAATATACCCTACTTTCTGATCACTCTTTGATCCAGACTGTATGATTCACTTGTAGACCCTGATGCTGTTTTTTTTTTTTAATTTGTCCCTGTTATAGATTAAGAATCAGGAGCTTGATGTTGCCTTTGACTTCATCGATAGCACAGGAGTCGAGCAAGCAAAAGCTGGTTAGTGCACATATAAAATACTTCAAAGACTTCTTTAGTTTTCTTAGCAGAGAGAACAGTAATTATGACGTGGGTTTGTGTATTGTAGAAAAGGAACTCCATGCAAAGGTGCTGAGGCTGGAACAGGAGCTGGAGGTAAACCTACTCATCATGTCCCTTTATCTGTTATCTGCACTTTATAGTCATGTATGTCTGTCTGCATACACAAAGACACATGTCTTTTAGTTATTGAGGACTTATTGTTTCAGAAGGTTAAACAGGCTATCTATCCATCCATGCACGCTAACTGTAGCATGTAGTTGAATAGAAGTCTTTTCCGGTGTTGTGCCAAAATCTGCATCCCCACTCACAGACAATGGATTACATATGTAATCCAAGACAATATTTATTCCTTTGAATAACTTTTATCAGACTGATTAAATCATTTCTTAGGGGCAACAACAGTAATATTTATGTCTGTTGAACATCAGCGATTCAGAACTCCACTATTATTAGTAGTAGTAGTAGTAGTAGTATTTTTATGAATTATAATATTTCTGCTTAAAAATGCATCTCCTCTTTTCTCAGGCCTGAGGAGGCTTGAAAGCACCAAACTCACTCTGTCTTACAAAAAAAAAAAAAAAAAAAAAAAAAACTTAAATGTGAGTTTTTAGCATCATATCATTCCTTCATCTTCAGAAAGTTATTTACACTGGGGATGCAGATCTGGGCAGAAGAGCCACTTGCTGAAAAACCATCCCGTCCTTTCTCAGACCTGAGGAGGATCACATGCACCAAATCATCTTGTCACATCCAAACAGCCCCAGATGTGAGCTGTTAACTTGATTTCAGTCCTTCATCTTCAGAAAATTATTTAGTTGGATGCAATTCTCGGCAGGGATGCAGATTTCGGCACAACACCGGCAAAGTGCTGACTCTCTGAGCCAATCAGAAGGCAGCAGAGGGTTTTGTGTAGACACTGAATGGCAGCAGCTAAGAAGCTTACAGATAATTCCTTGCATGCTTACAACTGTTGCTTCTGGTTCCAATTTCATGATTCTTTTGTCATCAGAATTTGTGCTTTGCTTTGCACAGAAAAGGTAAATCTTTGTTTGAGAATGGTGTTGTTATTGTTGTTGTTGTAAAAAGATGGCGTGATGGAGACTTTGTTGGTGCGGGTTGTTTGGTTTTATTGGCGTATCTTGTTTCTAATCCGCATGTCGCATGTCGCATATCGCATGTCGCAGCGCTCTGGCACGGGGCGAGACATCCGCTTCATGAGAGACGAGCTCCGGCAGCTTGAGACTCAGCTGGAGCAGAGGGAGAAGGACCTGACCCAGACAAAGAAAGAAATGGACAAGGAAAAGAAAAGCAACGAGGAGGTAATTACACGTTGTACTAATATTGTGCAGGTACATCCTTCCACCTTCTGCTTACATTCCTGACATGAGTGCTTAAACTAGCACTCGTGTCAGGAATCTTGGTGTCATCACTGATGAGGACATAAACTTGATTTGCCACATTAAAGCCGTAACAAAAGCATCATTCTAGCATCTTAAAAACATTGCTGAAATAAGAAACTTTGTGTCTAAGCAAGATTTAGAGAAGATAATTCATGCTTTTATTTCTTGCAGGGTGGATTACTGTAATGCTCTTTTTACTGGCCTTCCTAATAAGTCCATTATGCAGTTGCAACTCATTCAAAATGCTGCAGCCAGATTACTGACAAACACTAAGAAGACAGAGCACAGTTCTCCAACTCTCAAGGCCTTGCACTGGCTTCCAGTTAAATCCAGAATCCACTTCAAGGCCCTACTTATTGTCTATAAGTCACTGAATGGTCTGAGCCCAAAATACATTGCAGAGATGTTTGTTGACTACATGCCGGGCAGGTCACTCCGATCGGCAGGGACTGGTCAGTTAGCGGTGTCCAGAGTCTGTACTAAAGTGGTGAAATGGCTTTTAGTCATGCTGCTGGAATCAGCTTCCCCTTGATGTAAGATGTTCCCCAACTATAACTATTTTTAAAACCAAATTAAAGACTGTTCTCTTTTCTGTTGCTTTTAACTAACTGGTTTTATGCTTTTTTTTTTTTTAATTCTACTCTATCTTATCTGTTTATGTATAAACTTGCTCTGTACTTAAATTTCTCGAATTTTCTATCTTTTCTCTCTACCTCTGTGTATGATAAGGTGCTATATAAATAAAATTTGCTTGCCTTGTCTACATGGCTGCTGAGGAGGATTTTTTATGTACCTGTTGATATTATTTAGGGAAAGCAGATTGAAGATTATTTTGATTTACTTAAAGTTGTACATTTAAAATATGTCTTGTCTGTCAGTTGGTGATGCGAGCAGAGGAGGCAGAGGACGAGGTGAAGAGGCTGAAACGAAAGGTACCGTGATGTCATCCAGATCATAAAGCTTTTCATGAATCTGTCTGTGTGCTACGATTCAGTCATGTCAACGCTTTCTTAACATTCATCATTTCTACTCATTTCTTTTTAATTTGTTACCGTAGATAAAAAAGCTTAAGAAGAAGGTAAGAGGAAGTAATAGTGAAGTCAGATAACGCATAGTGTTTTTAGCGCTCTGAAATTAGTTTGATTGTATTTTTAATGTAATTTGAGCCTGGATACATATTTTACTCTATGAACTGTTCTCATTAGTAGTTCCTGTCCTGCGCGGAAGGTGATCCTTGTTGACGTACCTGCAAAGACCATGTTTGGTGATTGTTGGTGTTAACTTTGGCCATACTCAGAGCCTACATAAGTACATGTAAATCATCAAATATCCCCTTTATTATATTCATACTTCAGGTTTTGGCAGGTTTATTATTTTTTGTCAAAGTTGCTTAATTTAAGCGATCCAACACGGAGCTACATAGAAGAAAATGTATTTCTCCACCAGGGAATATAGTCCCAGCAGAAGGTGACTTTTACCGTGCCTTCTACAATTCTGTTTAAGTGTCAGCAGGTGAAACATTGAATTTGAAGGTGTTTGTATCACCTGAACATTTGATTTTAAAAGATTAGCAGATTTAGCAAAATAACATGAAAACTAAAATACGGTTTTATGTTTTGAAAAATGGCTAACAGTAATGTAACATGTAATTATTGAGCTCAAACATGCTAAATCATTGATATGGTCCTTTAAAAACCCGCTTAAACTTACGTCACCAGCTCTGAATGTGGACAGCATGAACACCATCAGACGTTTAGCAGTAGTGACTGTAGATGAGTCTGCGGTGAGAAAAGGCTCTGGATCAGATCCTAAAGTCCGTTCTTGCTGCGCCACAAAGAACGAGCAGTTGCAGCAGGACGTGGACTTCTATCGGGGAGAGCTGGACCAGAAGGAGCCGGTCCAGTCCAGAGACGAGAGCGCCGAGACGCAGAGAAAGCTCAACTCAGCCAACCGCCAGCTGTACCAGTGCCTGGAAGACCTTCAGGTATGCTGCAGAACGCAACGTAGCATGAACACGTCACATCGCAAGTATGGCTGGCGGTGTCCGTAAAGTCTGGCTCTACTTATTTATTGTTATTTTGCAGAGACAAGACAATCAACAGTGCCACAAACAAATGTGGAACATGTGACGTATATAAGACATCTAGCTTAAGCTAATTTGATGTTAGCTAATTAGTTAGCTAACATCAAGTTAGCTAACACCTGTCCCTGGTCAGGCTTTTAAATGCAATACTAAAAAATTCATACAGGTACAAATGTATAAAAAAAGATAAAAATTAGAATGTAAAAATGTGATTAATGTTCACATTGCTTCATCTTAAGTCAGGGATGAGCAACTGATGGCCCGTGGGCCAGATACAGCCCACGGGCCACCAGTTGCNTTTTTTTTTTTTTTTTTTTTTTTAGTTTATTTAAAAATGCACAAAAAACATTAATCTCAAACAGAGAAAAGATGCTTTGTACCAGATTTAGCTAACCGCTAATTTCCATCTGCAGTCCCTTGGCAGGTAAACATAAAACAAAACTACCATTATACACAGACACATAACATCAGACATCATTACACACAATTACTTTACACAACCACAAATTTCAAAACAGAATAAAATGTCATTCATAGTCACCTTTCACCTTTTCATTAAACACCTTAAGTTCTGGTTAGCCTTTATGCTAATCCCATGTTAACAAATATCTTCAAAGGCTCTTGGTGAGGCAAAGTCCCTAAATCTGTATTTTCCACCAGTATTCACAAACAAAGAAGGATTGATGCTTTTCTGTTTGTTTTTAATTTACAGCGTGGCTGTCAGTGCTCATTTCCGTAGTTCTCACCCATTTCCTACGACTCTTTTCACTTCCTGCTCTGTATAATCGTGTTAACTTGTTAATCGTGTTCAGCGATCCGAGGATGAAATCGCACACCTGAAGACCCAGAACGAGCAGATGCAGAAATGCCTGGAGGAGTCGGTGAAGGAGATGGAGAAGATGACGGACGAGTACAACAAGATGAAGATTGCGGTGCAGCAGACCGACTCTGTCATGGACGAGCTGAGGATCGAGAGGGACCACACAAAGCTGCAGGTAAAGAGCCTGTGGGCGTTTTGTGAGGTAATCATTCGTTCCTGACGTCAGTCGCTGTTATATAAGCATCAGGTTACTACCAGCTAACCAGGCTGCAGCGTTGGACGAGTCGCTGCTGCTTTGATTTGAGGACGCAGCAAAACCTTTAAAGAATCGTGTGTTTGACGTGCAGGTGAGGGAGCTGACAGATAAGATCCACAGCATGACCCAGGACGACGACCCCATCATGCAGGCGGTCAACGCTAAAGTGGAGGAGTGGAAGGTGGGTGTTCATCAAACGCNCCCCATCATGCAGGCGGTCAACGCTAAAGTGGAGGAGTGGAAGGTGGGTGTTCATCAAACGCCACGCCTGCATCTCGTAGTGAGCCGCGGCCATGATTAACGGGAAGAGAGAGTCGTAAACAACAAGAATTATTAATATTAGCAATAAATTCAACAAACACATATGCTTCTATATTATTATCATACATTCAGCGAACACGTGGTTAACACAGAACGTCACGCTGCTTCTTTGGAAATGGAAGAACAGCTTGAGGACGTTTTGCCGTTCATCCAAAAGGCTTCTTCAGTTTGAACTTTTTTTTAGCCGCATTTATTCCCAAAGTCCAGACGCTGCTCAGGTGACCCGTGACATTTTACCGCCATGATGACTCAGTTTAACCTTCACAGACAAATTATTTGGAACTATGACTTTCCAAATAGTTTATTTCAGAGTAACTTTCATTTGTGATCATAATGAAGGAGCACGCTCGTTAAGGGCTGCAGCTTCGTATGCGATATTTGCCATTTCTGAGATGGATTATTTACTGTGCTGACACGTCTTTTCCTCATGCGTAGAGAGTTCTGTCTGGGAAGGACGATGAGATTCTGGTGTACCAGCAGATGATCCGTGATCTGAGGGACAAACTGCGCTCAGCCCAGTTGGACTTGGACAAAAGCAATGTTACAGCTTTGCAGCAGGTCTGTGCTAACCTAGGGAAGGAAACGGATGCTACGCTCTGCCGTTTTCCATACGTCCTGCTCTTTCTCTTGGCATCAATCTGTCTTTCCTTTCACCTCCATTCCTGTCAGATTATAGTTTCTCTGCTGTTATCTTCCTCTTATCCTCCTTTTCTTTTCATAAATGTCCTTAACGATGACATGCCGTGAATTTAGCGCTCTAAAACCGTGCTTTCTTTAACAGTATTCTTATTTAATCAAATTTGCGAATGCTTCCAGGCCGTCCAAGAGCGAGACAACCAGATCCGGCTGCTGAGCGAGCAGGTGCAGCAGTACACGGCGGAGATGGAGAAGAACGCCGCGCTGTTTGACCAGCTAAAGTCCACCAACAAAGACAGAGGTGGGCGTGTCCCCGCAGAATAAACCGCATTCATACCAAAGATAATTATGATGAACTTCACCACAGTATTCTCACTAGTATCTTTATGTCTTAAAGCTGAAATCCATACATTGTCTTTTACCTGAGGTTAATGAAATGATGTATAACTGGTTCAAACTAAAACAAAAATGGCGGAGCTTCCTCATCACACTCAGACATTAACATGCTGCTGTTTTATTTATGTAATTAGAACAGTAAAGAAACGGGTCAGTAATTCTGGATTAGCAGACGGTCGCTGAGATTTGAGTTCATAAAGTTTGATTTTCGTATTAAGGCGTGCCGTCGGTGGCGCAGCAGAGGGTGGAGGAGCTGCAGTCCAGGCTGGAAGCTGCAGAGAGCCGAGCGCTGCGAGCGGAGCGAGAGGCGGAGCTCGCCGAGGCCGACGCCGAGAAAAAAGACAAAGAACTCATTGAGACGTTAAACTGCATGAAGCTGTATCAGTCTGTACGTCTACAAATATCCTTTCTTATGCACTTCTTGGCTTCGATAAAAGATTTTCTTTAGATAAGATCTAATTAAGCGAGACTTAATTTTTCAGAAGTGAGAGTTTGGATGTCGACCTCTCTTTTAGGATTGAAATGACTGTGACTGTGCTGTAATCATGCTTTTTTTTTTTTGTCTACAGGCTGTTTATTTTTTCATCGCGTCCTAATTCCCCAAATAACAAGAAACAAAGAAAAGAATTTGAGACAAGAAGTCTTTTTGATGAACGGTAACTGCGGTTCTGTTGATGTATTTCAGGGTACCGACGGCCTGGAAGCAGCCATTACTGAGATCAAAGAGTGTAAAAATCAAATTAGAGTGAGAGATGGCGAGGTGGAGGCCATGACCAAAGAGATCAACCAGCTCTACATGAAAGTCGGTGACCTCATGGATGAAAACGAGGATTTCCGAGAAAGACTAGGTCAGAGAACTTAATTTATCCTGTTTCTCAGTCTGATTATATTACTGAGAAAACACCAACTGACCCCAATTTATCTTAATTCATTTCCATCTGCGTCTGGACACCACAGGTCTGGAACCAAAACAGGAAGTGGATCTCAGCGAGTTCAGGCGAGCCAAAAGTCTGAGACAACGTCAGTACAAAGCAGAAAATCAGGTTCTCACCAAAGAGGTACGGCGGGAAACGGCGGCTCATAAACGTCCTCACGCCGAACGACCTTTCACCTTTCACCTCTGCTGTAACTTTCCTTAGATTGAGCGGCTGGAAGAGGAAAGACTGGAGCTGAAAAAACAGATCAGACGGATGGTGAAGGACAGAGGTGATCATCATCCTGTTCTGTTTTTATCCACCAGGAGAATAAAGGCATCATGCTTCCGGCTCAGATTAAGGGTTTTTAGGTTTAAGGCTTAAATTTCCCTCAGGATCAATTCAGTATCTCTCTCTCTCTCTCTCTCTCCATCTATCTATCTATCTAGTCTTTTTGTTTTGTTACTAATATGTTGGGGGCAGAGCTTCTGTCATTACAGCAATAACATGCTACATGTAATCCTCTACACTGTTTTCTTAAAGGACCATACCTGTGGCTTTGCATGTTTGAGCCCAATAAATACAACCTGCATACATGTTACATTACTGACAACTTTCAAAAATAGCTGCTGGTGCAGTAAATATCAGAATTGGTTTTCCTACCATCCAGGCATTGGTTTTTAGTATAAGCTATAAAAGTCAACTTGTAGAGACTTGAAAGTGCTTGAGATAAATTTTCACTGTTAAATATTTTGTTGAAGTAATGTAATTTTCATGTTTTTAACACAGATCCAACGCGGAGCTAGACTGAAGAAAATGTGCCTCCGCCGGGAAATATAGTCCCAGGAGAAGACAATTAGAGCAGCCATGTCTTCTACACTCGTATTTAAGTGTTAGCAGGCAAAACATTTAATTTTAAGGTGGATGTATCACTGAAAATTTTGATTTTGAAAGATTCAGGGATTTTGCAAAATAACAGGAAAACTAAAATACAGTTTTATCTTTTGGAAAATAGTTGGGAGTGATGTGTATGCAGGTTGTATTTATTGGGCTCAAACTATGCAAAATCACTGGTATGGTCCTTTAAATGAGTCTGGTGTTTTAGTTGCTGACAGCTTTTATCCGTTGCTGATGTAGAGTATGAGGACGGGTTGTTGTTTCTGTAAACTCTGAGCTTCTTTTCCTGCAGATTTCACAAAGTCCGGCTCGTTGTTGGAGGAAGACGCGAGGCTCAGCGGAACGACACCGCTAATGCTGAAACACAGCGCCGCATACGCCGATCAGGAGCTGAGACGCAAGGTTAGCGTCACGTAAAAACGTAAAAAAAAAAAAATACTGCGGATTGTTGGGCTGAAGGTTTTCATTTGAGCTTCATGAGGTTTTGGTTGCAGAACGAGTTCCTGGAGAAGGAGCTGAGCAGCAAGGAGAGAGAGCTGGAGCTTCACAAGAACCAGTTCCAGGTCAAAGGTGAGGAAAAGTCTGGAGTCAGAGTTCATGCAGAGGTTTACATTTACGCAGAACGGATGAAGCTTACATTTAGCTTTTCTAGCAGCAGTGAAAAATTGTTTTTAGAAGTAGTACTAGTTATTGTAGTAGTAAGTATTACAGTAGTAGTAGTAGCTGTATAATAGTAGTATTCTGATACTGTTCTCTCCTGTGTGTGTGTGTGTGTGTGTGTGTGTGTGTGTGTATACGCCTTCACAGTGGAAGAACTGACCAAAGTAAAGAAAGATCTAGAAAAAGCTCTGGCAGATGTCCGCCAAGTCATGAGGATGAATCACGAGGAAGCTTCCACCAGTATTCCCAGTCTGGATATGCTGACCAGTGTAAGTGTCTCTCACACTCTGCTGTTACACCTGCTGTTAAAGCTGCTGTTTCTGTTTCCACCATTTTACACTAAGTATTTACACACAGAGCTGTGAAACAGTATTTGCCCCTTCATGATTTGTTTTATGTTTGCATATTTGTCACACTTACTTGTGTCAGATCTTTAAGTAAAGTTTAATATAAGACAAAGACAGCCTGAATTAACACAAAATAAATAAATTAAATTAATTAAATAATTAATTAATTAAATGATAATTTCATTTATTGAGGGAAAAAAAACATCTAACAACTGTATCAGTAACCAAATTTAATAGATAATTAGGCTCAACTAGACCAGAAACACCCAGGCTTGAATATATTTGGGAAATGGCAGTTATGTAACATGTATGTGGGTTGTATATATTGTGCTCAAACATACAGAGCCACTGGTGTGGTCCTTTAAGATTTGCTATACAGAACACAATGGGCAGGTATGAAGCTCATCTCTTAGAAACGCAGTAAACATGAAACGCTGCGGGACAACAGCAGTTAGAACCTTAAAACGTTGGTCTGGTTTGCGCTCGGATCAGGAAAAGCTCGTTAGAGTCAACTCTGAAACAAACGAAGGAACGGAAACAGGAAGTATCAGGTGCTGCCAAAAATTTAATTTGAGTAAGAACTGCAGCGTGAGAGTAATGTGATTTAGTGTGAATTATTTCACATTAACTCGTCTTCTGCCTCTCAGGCCGCGGACGTGAAGAACCTGAGCGGGCAGTCCGACAATCCGACACACATCAGATCCCAAATCCATCAGCTGGTGGGCAGGAACGAGGAGCTGAGGCAGGAAATGAAGTCAGCCCGGCAGGAAGCAGCCAGCAGCTCCAGCCAGCTCGCTGCAGCCAAAGAAAAGGTCAGTATGAATGTTTCTTTAAAGGACCATACCATTGGTTTTTGTAAGATTGAGCCTAATAAATACTACCTGCTTTCTGATACGTTACTGCCAACCATTTTCCAAAACATAAAACCATGTTTGAATTTTTGTGTTATTTTGCTAAATCCCCTAATCTTTCAAAATCAAATGTTCAGGTGATGCACACATCTTAAAATTCAACGTTGCTCCTGCTAACACTTGCTCATGACTGTAGAAGCCACAATCGTTTTAATTTCTCTGTAAGAGCCGTCTTCTCCTGGGACTATATTCCCTGGCAGAGACATACATTTTTTTTTTTTTTNAAAAAAAAAAAAAAAAGTAATAGACGCCATGTTCACTGTATATTTCAAACACGTTTCACATCTCTACAAATTTATTTTTACATCATACTGGACTGAATTGAAGCCAATGGCAGTCTGGAAGGCAGGAAAAACAATTCTAAAGTTTACTGCTCCAGTAGTATGTTTTGGAAAATCTTTCGTAGTGATGTAATATGTATGCAGATTGTGTTTTTTGGGTTCAAACATGCAAAACCACAGGTATGGCCCTTTAAAGATCAAACTACTGCACTTTTCTTCCTTTGAAGGACCGACTCGTGTTTATTAGTTTGGATTGATGCCAAATGTCTGTCAGGTTCTGGTTTGATTTTCTTGATGCTGGTCAGGTGAGACAGCTGGAAGTTGAGGTGGAGCAGCTGAGGAAGTTGGGAGGCGGCGGGGTCGTCTTCCGACCTCTGACCCTCCCCAAGGACCTGGAGCCCAGCAGCATCGAGGTCATCAGTTCGTTGAACGAGTACGCTATCCGACTGCTTCAGGTCAGCGGCGCCGCATCTCTGGACGATCAGGACAGAAAAACTCTCAGCATGTAGTTTATCGATTAAGTTGTCAGGTCGTCCAAATTTCTCAAATGTATAATTAAACATTTATGATGCCTTAAAATAACAGGAGCTCAAAAACAAAGAGGAGTCGATCAGAGCACTCACAGAAGCTCTGGAGGAGTACAAGGAGAAGTTTGCCGTCATAAGTCACCAGCAGGGACTTCTGTACAAACAGCACCTGAGGTGAGTTTCAACACATTTTCCCACAGGTGTGCGTTTGTGTGGAACAGGTGTGAGGCTTTAAAAAATTTGCAACAAGTCGTGTGTTTTTCTTCTTAGCGAGAAGGCAGAGTGGCAGAAGGAGAAAGAGACATTTGTAGAGATGAAGAACAGGCTGGAGGAGCAGAAGGAGGTGGACGCTGTCAAAATTCAAGAGTTTACAGTAAGTAACGCAATCGAACACGTCCACAGCGCCGGACACAAAACACAGCAGGCTGACGTGTTCCATGATGAAGCTATTTTGTTTTGGCCACTTTTGAACCCGAACAGTAACAGCTGCTGGAAATGAGGCTTTGCTGTTTTATGTAAATAATTAAAAATCATTTATAGCCTTTTGAGACATTATTAATGTCTTAGTTGTATATATTTACATCAGTTTAATGCTGAATAAAAGCATCAATTTCTACCAAAAACATGATAATTTCTGGGTGATTAAAACCTTTTGAATGCTAGTTTGCATGAAGCTTCCAGGAGAAGCTGCGGCAGTGTTTCTGAAGAGTTTCTCTGAGTTTTTTTTCTTCAGATTGATCAGAGCGTAACGAGTTTCACCGTTTCGCTGTTTCTCTGACACATGGATCAGGAGCTGCTCGACACCCTTCAGAAGGACCCTGACGAAGTGAGGAGGCAGCTGAGCGAAGCCGTGAGGAAGCTGACGGTGCTGCAGGTTAACGAGAAGAAGCTGNGAGGAGGCAGCTGAGCGAAGCCGTGAGGAAGCTGACGGTGCTGCAGGTTAACGAGAAGAAGCTGAGCCGCCGCTACGCCACTGTGCTGGAGCAGCAGCAGCACCTCCGCAAAGAAACCGCCAAGCTGAGGGAGGAGAGCAGCAGCATGCAGGCCGCCGTCAGCCAGAGGATCGGATACCTGCAGAGATACAAGGTACGCTCGTTCACCTCTATTTACAACCATCCAGATCACAACATGACCAATTTAACCCCATAACGCCGTTTGTGTGACATTTGACACGATTTTCTGAGATCTCTGCATCATCAACACGATCAGTTATTAACCAAAACGCCTATTATATCATATCTTAAAAAAAAAAATGTTCCGGTTTAAATATTATACTTACTATTAGGAAGAAAATACATGAAAAAATTTATATTTTTGTTTCTAAAAAATCCTGTTGAGTTAAATAAATCCTGGATGCATCAAATGTGATGCAAAAAAAAATTATATATGCAAAAAAACATTTCAGAATGTTTTTAGGGAGTTTGTTAAAGGTTTCAATAAAGAAATAGATTGCAAAAAAATTTGAATTTTCTGATAATTATTTCATGGGTCAGGCTTTAAGAAAACAAGAAAGACAACAAAATAAGAAGTAAAACAAATCAATTAAAATAATGACAAGAGTTTTGAGTTTAAAGAGCATTTCAGTTTGTTCATGAGACCAGAGCAGCAGAACTCAAATCAGTTTTACCCAAACCGGAGTGAAGCCAGGAGCTGGAGAACGAGCCAAGATAAGGACCAATTTAACACTGATGATGTATAAAATGGTAAAGTTTAAATAACTATTTATTTATAAATAAATAGGTTCCGATGTTTTTCACATCTTTCTGCAAGAGAGCGCCATCCAACTCTCTGATATAAAATGCAATGATGAATACAAACCTGTCATCTGTGATAAACTGAATGATTAAAAAAATAAAGCAAAATCCCAAAAATCTACCAATATTAACGTTCAAAAAGAGCAGCAGAGAGAAATATGCCAAAGGTGCAGATGAAAACAGCATTTAAAGTCACACAGCTAAACGTTAGCAGCGTTATCTTGCAGCGTTGTTGGTCTTGTGTGGCGTTTTTAGGAAATGGCGGCGTATAAGCTGGCGGCCCTGCAGAAGGCTCTGGATGACAGTGTTCCCTCCTCAGACCTGGAGAGAGCCAACAAACAGTACACAGAGCTAACGGTCAAATACCGGGACATGCTGCAGCGGGACGGCCGCCTGGTGCAGAGAACCAACAACCTGGAACATCTACAGGTATCAAAACACGGTGAAGAGCCGATTCATTATACACGCCTTTCCTGTCACATTTTAAAGGAACTGATTATTATATATCTTACTTCTTTTTGTTTTTTCCGTCTCTCAGAGTGAAAACGAATCTCTCCGTGAGCAAATTTCTGCTGTGAATAAAGAGCTGGAGATCACAAAGGAGAAGCTGAATACTTTAGAGCAAGCGTGGCAACACCTCAGTGCTGCTGGTACGTCTGCAGAATCATACTCTGGTGATGGGTTTACCCCTAAAATCTGTAAAAGTTTTGTTTCTGTCTAAAAGAAGAGATCAGATCGTATGTCGTAGAAAATATGAAAGGAAAAATCTTTTACAACCTGCGTCTTAATTTTGTTGTCATAACCATCATTCTTACAGACAGCTACGCATGCGCATCCTCACAGGGAAAATACGCATCTGCTCTCTCGTCTTGTCGCTCATTTACCTATCAGCCGCAGCGCTGAAAGAGAGTCTCTCTGTCGCCTCCCATCAGTTTTAATGAAATTAATTGAATTTGTCATAAAGTCTGAAAGGACCTGAATGCTTTCACCTGACACAAAGCAGAGATACCTGCTGCAGGTAAAGAACCACGTCCCGCTTCTACCTGCAGCAGCACACAAACAGTTCATCCTCAACACATTTTTAAGCATTAAGAAATAATTATGACTGAAAAAACTTAAGTGCATCCCTGCTTATATGATTTATAAGATGTCACTGATTTATGTGCAGTCTTCCCTAAAAGTCACTTTCTTAGCCTAAATGTTTGTTGTTGGTGTCAGGAGGCGAGCGCAGCATGGATAAGGTGGACAAAGCGATGGCCAACAGTGAGCTGGTGTCAGCCGTGAGATGCATCACCACGCTGGAGATGAAGGAGCTGAATGAAAGGCAGAGAGCTGAACACGCCCACAAGATGTACGAGCACACCAGGAACTCCCTCAGACAGGTGGAGGAACGCAACCTGGAGCTGGAGGCCAAGTTTGCAGAGGTAAAGGGTTTACATCAACGTTTAAACATGAGAGCCAAGACGAGAAAAATGATGGGTTTGTTGTGTTGCCTGAGGGTTTGCTGCTGCTTTGGTGATGGCTTCATAAATCTTCTTAGGACTCAGTGGCAAAAATGCAGTTTGGTTCACCTGTATATTAATTGAATTTGTCATAAAGTTTGGCAGGACCTGAGCAGAGATACCTGCTGCAGGTAAAGAACCACATCCTGCTTCTACTGAGTTCACAGGAAGGAGTTGCAGAGAGAAGCAGAAATTGAATTGTTTGATCCTTGATCCTTTCCACATCTCAACATTTTTGGTGTGAAGCTTTGCAGAACAGCAAATCCTGATCAGGCTGTGACTGTTCTGATATTCTTTACAGGAAGTGCTAGACTCTGATAAGTATGGCCGTATTCTGCAGCATTGTGTTGTTTCTGATCAGCTGAGCAGGCAGAGCGTGGAGGCTCAGCAGGTCGAGCGCGAGCTGAGAGACGAGCTATCGGACAGCGTCAGCAAAGCCGTGAGCGACGCCGACCGCGCCACCATCACGGAGCTGCAGAAAGTCCAGGCCGAGCTTCGCTGTGAGGTTTCAAAGTATGTATGACAAAACGCAAGCTATAGCAATACGAATAACTGTATGGTTTTAAAGGACCATTCCACCCATTTTGCATATTTGAGCCTAATATGTTCAGTTTTCAGACATGTAACGTTACTGACAATCATTTCCAAAGCATATTACTGGAACAGTGAATTAAAAATGTTTTTCCTACCTTCCAGACCTCCATTGGTTTCAGTTCATTCTGCTATTAAAATCAACTTGTTGATACTGTAAACGTTCTTGGGATAGGTAATCCATCATCACCAACAAGACGTGTATTCAGGTTTTTTTAGAAGTTATGTAATTTTAGTGTTTAAGCTCAATAAAAAGCGTGGAGTGAATGTATGCCTCCACCGGGGAATATAGTCCCAAAAGAAGACCTGCGTTTATGGAAAAATTTAAAGGACCGTGACTTCATAAGGCTGTGTAACTATTAGCAGGAGAAACATGGATTTTTAAGGTGGGTGTATCACTTGAATATTTGATTTTGAAAGATTAAGAGATTTAGCAAAATATCAGGAAAGCTGAAATACGGTTTTATCCTTTGGGAAATGATTGTCAGTAACGTAACATGTATGAAAACTGAATATATTAGGCTCAAACATGCAAAATCCTTTGGACCTCCAAAAAACCCAAAGGGACATACTGGTGGTTTTGTATGATGGTAACACTTTGATCTTCATTGGCTTTTACCTGTGATTACCTTGTATCACAGGTAGTGCTGCACTGATTAACATAATTCAAGCTTTGTGAATGAGCTTTAATTATAACGATTGCTTAATTGTAACAATGCTTATTTAGTGTGACGCTCTGTAGTTACTGTGGTTTTTTAAATGAATTACCAAGAGAACCTGGGTTTCAACCTGCTCTGTTCAAAGTTACAGTTGTTCAATGCTTATATTATTATATTTTATTGCTTAATTCATTGGTGAGCAGGTGAAATCTCTAAATAAATAAATAATAATAATCAGCCGTCATCATGGTGTGAAATGAAAAGTTTGTCTCTTCTTCCAGGCTGCAGGAAGTGTCTGATGTGGCAGCGATGCAGGTTTCAGCTCTAGAAGCCAAACAGCAATTCAGAGAAAAAGAACTGGAAGCTTTGAGGAGACAAATCCTGGACTACCAGGTAAATGTTTTTTCTGTCTTTTTATTTTTTTTTAACTGTTAACCTTGAAAACCTTCCTAAGTGAAGAAAGACTTTGGTTCACATAAACACACGTTGTGCTGCATTGAGTTTTCCTCTTCAGTTTGTTAAAGGATTTTTTTTTTTTTTTTTTTTTTTTATGTTGCTGCTAAATATGTCTCTGATACTCAGGTTGCATGACTAAATGAGATTTCAACTTAAAGGACCATACAGATGATTTTTGCATGGTTGAGCCCAATAAATATTACCTGCATACACGTTATGCCAACAATTTTCCAAAACATAAAACCATATTTCAGTTTTCCTGATATTTTGCAAAATCCCCTTATCCTTCAAAATGAAATGTTCAGGTGATACACCTTAAAATTCAGTGTTTCACCTGCTAACACTTATGCATGATTGTAGAAGGCACAGTTGTTTTAATTTTTCAGTAAACTACTGGACACATACATTTTCTTCCTTGTGGCTCCAGTTTTCATTAGTTAGATTAAGTTACTTCAACAAAAAAAGGTTATACACCTTATTTTTGCTCTGATGGATTATTTATCTCAGCACGTTGAACTGAAACCAATGGTAGTCTGGACGGTAGGAAAAACAATAAGAAAATGTTTCGCTCCACCAGTATGCTTTGGAGAATGGTTGTCAGTAATGTAACATGTATGCTTTTTGTATTTATCAGGCTCAAACATGCAAAATCACTGGTATAATCCTTTAAGCACTGAATGCAGTGTGAAGTAAACACATTACCTCACTTTCTATCATATGAACCATCGCCATGTAAGTCACTATTAGGCACTATTTAGAGCTGTAATACTGTAGAGTTACAGTTTGGTTTCTCAGCGTTTCCAAAGATAAAATAAAATCCTACCTGAGTGACGTCATCGTCTGGTTCAGTCACAGTCTGATGAGAAGGCCCTCATCGCTAAGCTCCACCAGCACATCGTGGCACTGCAGCTCAGCGAGTCGTCCGCTTTGAGCAGGTTAAAGTCTGCCACCACCCACATCCAGCAGCTGGAGGCCTGCAGGCTCCGCGCCGACCAGCGGCTGGACGCCAGCGAGCACGCTCTGTTCCTCGCCCGCCAGGAGGGCAGAAACCGCTCCAAGCATCTCCGGCAGACCATCCAGTCGCTCCGCAGGCAGTTTGCCGGAGCGCTGCCACTACCTCAGCAGGAAAAGTTCTCCGTCACCATGGTGACCCTGCAGGAGGACCGAGCAAAAGCCCACGAGGAGAAGAGGAGGGCGGAGGAGGAGAGGAGAGAGGCGGAGGGCAGAGCTGTGGAGCTGCAGCTGAAGCTTCGAGGGCTGGAGGAGCTCATCTCAACCCTGAAGGATGGGAAAGGTGCACAAAAGGTCAGAATGAATGAGAGTTACCAGGTTAAAGGACCATTCCAGTGATTTTTCATGTTGAAGCTGTTATGTTACTGCTACTGATGTATCAGCTTCAGATTAAGTCTCATCAAAAATGTACAACAGCAGCAGAATAACACACTTTGGGTTTGATGATTTTTTTTTTTTTTNTTTTTTTTTTTTTTGTGGATTATCTTGCACCGACCTGCTTCACTGCACTGTTGAAAACCTCTCTAATGTATGACTTTAAACAGGTAACAGAGTGGCACAAAAAGATGGAGGAAGCTCGTCTGCAGGAGCTAAGGAGAGGCAGGGAGCTGGTGGTCCAGAAAGAGGAGATCAGGCACCTGAAAAGCCTGGTGGAGGAGCAGGAACGCAGCATTCGCTCACTGGAAGAGGAGATTGTCCAGCAAAAAACGGTGACACACTCACTAGTTTGCTTTGTTATGTTCAGAGGTATGAAGTAAAGGTGTTCATGCAGAAATCTTTCTTCGCCTCGTGAAGCTTCAGGAGGAGCTCCAGCTCGCCTGGGATCAGCGAGAGGTGGAGCTGGAGCAGCAGGTCGATCGTTACGAGAAGCAGCAGACTGAGATCCTGAGCAACGCTGAAAAGGTTTGATGACACGATTAACTTAAAGGATCATACCAGTGGTTTTACATGATTGAGCCCAGCATATATATACAATATAATCCATATACATGTTACATTACTGCTAATGATTTGTCCAAAAAACATACTGCCAGAGCAGTAAATATTAGAATTGTTTTTCCTACCTTCCAGACTTTCATTGGTTTCAGTTAATTCCAGTACGTTATAAAAATCAATGTGAAATATACTTGAGATAAATAATCCAAACATTAAATTTTTCTGTCAAAGAAACTTTATTTAACTGGTCCGACATGGAGCCGCATGGAAGAAAATGTATGCCTTCTACATTCAGACATATGTGTTAGCATTGAATTTTAACGTGTTTGTATCACCAGAACATTTGATTTTTAAAGATCAGGGAATTTGGCAAAATAACAGGAAAACTAAACGGCAGTGTATGTGTTTTAATGTAACATGTATTTGTGTCGTATATGTTGGGCTCAAACTTGGAAAACTACTGGTATGGTTCTTTAACTGCAAATAAGACATAAACATCACATCACTGACTCCAGTTCTTTGGATATAAACTATTGCTGTGTTCATTTCTGACCTGCAACTGGGGAAATGTACAGAAAACTCCCCTGAACTCAGAAGTCTTGTTGAAACAGCATTAAACTGTTTGAAATGTAAAGTTTGAAGCTTTCGGAGTGTTGTGTTGTGTTTTTGGGGTGTTTCAGTTTGAGGAAGATGGAAACGTCCTGCCAGACCCGAGTCTTCCTGTCGCTCATCAGCTGGACTTTGCTTTGGGGAAAATTAAAGAACACGTCCGTACAATCCTGGAGACGCAGAACAGCTGCAAAAGTTTGGACGAGGTACGACATTCATCCATACTCCTCACAATTCACTTATTAACCTACAATTACAAATAAATATAACAAGCCATAAAAAGTCATAACACGTCCTAACAAGTCATAACAACCTGTAACAAGCCATAACAAACCATAAAAAGTCATAACACATCCTAACAAGGCATAACAAGGCATAACAAGCCATAACAAGTCATAACAAGCCATAACAAACCATAGCAAGTCATAACAAGTCATAAGTCATAACAAGCCATAACAACCTATAACAAGTCATAACAAGCCATAACAAGCCATAACAAACCATAGCAAGTCATAACAATCCATAACAAGTCATACCAAGTCATAACAATTCATGACAAGTCATAACAAACCATAACAAGTCATAACAATTCATAACAAGTCATAACAAACCATAACAAGCCATAACAAATCATAGCAAGTCATAACAAACCATAATAAGTCATAACAAGTCATAACAAACCATAACAAGCCATACCAAGTTGTAACAAGCCATAACAAATCATAGCAAGTCATAATAAGTCATAACAAGCCATAACAAGTCGTAACAAGCCATAACAAGTCGTAACAAGCCATAACAAATCATAGCAAGTTGTAACAAGTCATAACAAGCCATAACAAGTCGTAACAAGCCATAACAAAGCATAACAAGTCGTAACAAGTCGTAACAAGCCATAACAAGCCATAACAAATCATAGCAAGTCATAACAAACCATAACAAGCCATAACAAGTCGTAACAAGCCATAACAAGCCATAACAAATCATAGCAAGTCATAACAAACCATAACAAGTCATAACAAGTCATAACAAACCATAACAAGCCATAACAAGTTGTAACAAGCCATAACAAATCATAGCAAGCCATAACAAGTCATAACAAGCCATAACAAGTCGTAACAAGCCATAACAAATCATAACAAGTCGTAACAAGTCATACTTTGCTTTCTGTAGAATAGACGGACGTCAGGCCTGATCTGATGGTGATTTGCGTAGCGTGAAGCTTGTCTTTCATCGTCTCGCACACGTCCATACTCTCTAAAGATCAGCAGGACTATGAACCTTTATAACATTCTAATTCCCGTGTCTTCGCTGTGCAGATTTAACAGAAGTCTTTTTCATTTTAAATCCTCCACATGCAGAAGTTGAAGGAGAAAGAAGCAGCTCTGCGGAACGCCGAACAGAACATCGTGTCCAGGGACAAAGTCATCAACGAGCTCCGCCTTCGCCTGCCGGCTGCCGCCAACAGAGAACGTCTCCTCGCCAATTTGGCCAAGCAGGAAGAGGGCCAATCAGATGGCCAGCCCGCCCTGAAGCTGGCTCACCAGGCCATCAAAGACCTCTGGGACCGAATCGACCAAAAAGAGGAAGTGCTAAAGAAATACCAGAAGCAGTTGGCTCAAGCCAGACAGGTACAGCGCCGCAGTCCAACATGTGTCTCATAACGACCCCGTCTCCACCGTGTAGACTAGCTAACATGCTCTAAGCTGTAAAAAAGTTCACGTATTACAACTAACCGACAGATGAACTTATCACGCCTGAAGCGTTTCTCTACACGTGATTCTTGTTTGATTCGCTGAAACTGCAGGAACAGGAGGAGATGATGAAGAGACACCAGGAGGACGTGAGAATGTTGCATCAGAGGCTGGACGTGCATGCCGACATGTCCTTAGACCACTTCAAACAGACCGCCATGGTACGTGTGCGTCCGTGTGTCCATTGGTCTGCCGGTCATGGGACTTTCAGGTCTGATCAGCCACGTTTCACGCCTACGTGTCCGGTTCAGCTGGACTGGATTCATTTCCACTGTTCATTTGTACAAACCAAAACAGCCTCACCGTCCGATTCCAAACTAACTTTGGAGCGATTTGTTTGTGGTCTGAACGTGATCCATACAACCACCAAACCACCTCCAGATCAATGGACTGATCTATTGACATACTGATTGATTAGCAGCAGAGATGCTAGGTGTGTCACGTTAACTTCATCTTATACGCACCCCCAACCCCAATGAGGCTCTAATATTTTTCTAGAAAATTCTTCATTCTCACCAAAAAAAAAAAATCAATCTGAAATAACTGAGCAAAAACAGTCTAAAATAAATAATAAAAAGTTGCTGATTTTCTACTTAATTTTAGAATATTTTGGAAAATGAAGGGAAGTCTCCAAAAATCAGCAAACAGCGTGTCGATGTGACTTCCTGCTGCGGAGCGTTTAAACGTCCCGTTTCCTGTCTGCAGGAACTGATGACGAAGCCGTCCATCAGAGTGCCGACGTCCAAACACCTGGAGCGTCTGGCTGAGCTGGAGCAGACGGTGGCAGAGCAGGACGTCTCCTTCTCCTCCGTGGCAGAGAAGCTGAAGACGACCACGGCCGAGCTGCAGCGACAGAAAGCCGCCAGAGACACGGAGGCCAGGAAACACGGCGAGGAGAAGGCCGAGTAAATAAACCTCAAACCAGCAGATTCTGTCAGGACCGTTAAAGAGTTAAAGGTTCCTCACACCTGTGATAGCCATTCCTACAAACTGTGATGTAGATGTGATTAAAAAAAGACTGTTTGCTAGATAAATATGCATTTTACTATATAATATGATGAATAAGAAACGTTACATCATATAGAATCATATATAACCATTTGTAGACAATAGAACAAGAATAAACAACTCACTGATCAAAAGTTAAATTGCTAGACACAAAATAAAAGCAGGGCTAGCAGCTAATTAAAATCATAATACTGATGGGAAATAATAATAATAACTTTATTTATATAGCACCTTTAAAAACAGAGTTTACAGAACGCTTTGACAGACAAAGCAATTCAGTATAACAGCAGGAAGCCAGACAGACAGACAAAACACAACAGGACAAAACTCAAAGTTCAGTTAAGCTACCGTTAAAACAGGGACACAAATGATAGGCAAAGGAATAAATAAAAACTAAACTAGAAAATAAAAAGTAAAAAAATGAAAAGCCAATAAAACACTAATAAATGAATAAATAAATGAATAAGTAATTAAACAGCAAATACATAAATACAGGATGACATCACATGAAAGCAAGTCTATAAAAATGAGTTTTAAGAAGTGATTTAAAAGGCGGCCCTAAATCTGCGAGCCTTATCTCCTGATGGTAAAAGCACGGTCACCTCTGGATTTCAGCCTCGGCTCTGGAACAGCCAGAAGGGTCCGACCCGAGGATCTGAGGCTGCGAACTGGCTCACATGGAGTCAGCACTTCAGTAATGTAAGACAGAGCCAGAGCCAGGCGTGCTTTAAAAGTGATTAATAAAATCTTAAAATCGATTCTAAATGGAACAGGGAGCCACCCTAAAGCCTCGCTGCTGCATTCTGAACTAGCTGGAGGTGGGACAGAGATGTGAAAATGCTAACCGAGCTGTTTTGCAGGTTGGAGGAGCGCTGTGCCGCCCAGGTGAAGGCTCTGAGCGAGGAGATGGAGAACCAGAGGAGTCGGATGGCTCAGATGGAGAAAGAGATGAAGCACCTGCAGACGGAGCTGGAGGCTCAGAAGGAAGCGAACGTCCGGTCGCCTAGCAACACCACGAAAAACCTGCTGGAACGACTCAAAGCGCAGCTGGCTCAGAGAGAGAAGCAGCTCAAGGTCCTTTAATCCTGTTTACCTGAGTGAATGTATGAACTAATTAATTTGTCTGATAAGGTAAGAAAATTAATCTAAAAAACTGTTTCACAGTGAAGGAATGTGAGATAAAAGTACTTTTAATGACATTTGCTTTTATTTTGAAGGAGCATACGCATTACGTTACTGCCACCATTTCCCAAAACGTACCACTGCAGCGGCAGAATTGTTTTTCCTACCTGCCAGACTGCTGTTGGTTTCAGTTCATTCCAGCACAACATAAAAACAACATCAAAAATAATCATCACAGGAAGTCAAACATTCTTATTTCCTGTTGATCCAACACGGAGCTTCATGGAAGAAAATGTTTATGGAATAGGAATATCAGGAGAAAGCTGGATTTTACCAGAGAAATTAAAATGACCATGCCTTCTATAACGCTGTGAACGTGTTTCAGGTGAAACATTGAATTTTAACATTTGGTTTTGAAAGATTCAGGAATTAGGAAAAAATAACACGAAACTTAAAATACGGTTTTATGTTTTTGGAAACTGGTTGGCATAACGTAGCATTAATATTTATTGAGCTCATGAAAAATCACTGGTATGGTCCTTTAGCTGACAAAAATGACGGCCAATTTCCTCATCTTCTCACTTCCTGGAATTCAGAAAAATCGATGCTTTTGTTGTTTATCAGGTTTATAATCAGACAGGAAGTGGGTCGACAGGAAGTGGTTTAATAACTGATCTGGTCTCTAATCAGGCTCTCAGCAAAGCTCTGCTGGAGCTGCGGGCGGAGATGACGTCTGCGGCGGAGCAGCAGGTCATTGCCACCGCCGCACAGAAAGAGCAGAGCCTCAACGTGCAGACGCTGCTGGACAAGCACACCAAAGACCTGAAGGTGACCATCATCATCATCATCATCACGAGGAAAGATTCACCAGAAGGAAACTAATCTCTCTGAGTCATTTATTTTACTGAGTATGAACTAATTATGAACTCGGGTTTGGAAATGGCCTCAAAACACTTTTTCTCTGAAGGTCCGGATGCAAGAGCTCGTCGAAGAACTTCAAGCCGCGAAGGAGTCGACCAAAGCGGCGAGAGGCCGAGAGAACGCGCTGAAAGAGGAAGTGGAAACCCTGAAGCAGGACGTCCAGCGGAGCCAGAACAGCCAGAAACGCCTGCAGGCTGAACGGGAGGAGAGAGAGCAGCAGATCCAGGAGCTCAAGCAGCAAGTCAAGAGACTCAGCAACGCCCTTCAGGTTACCAACACGCTACCAACACGCTCTGCAGACACGCTCAGAAAATGTTCCCTCTGCTCAGACCTACAACATGCAGCAGGACGATGAAATGAAACATCAGCAAATAAACTCTGTCAGAGCTGATGTAACTATTCTGTCGTCCTGCTGTTGCATCATGTATGTGCAAAGATAAGAATTCCTGTTTTCCTTTGCTGCATGTCTTTTGCAGAATGAGGATCTTCCTTTTCTTACTGAGCTAAACAGGAAATGGAACGTTCTCCGCTGTCCGATTAAAACAGAAATACCGTGCGTGTCTTGTTGTTTTGCTGTAGAATCAGCCGGAAGCAGCCAGGACGGCGCCGACCGTCGAGGATCTGCAGAAGAAGATCAGGAGGCTGGAGTCCGACCTGGAGAAACGAGCAGAAACAACACATGTGAAGGATGACAAGGTCAAAGTTCACACGTCATTTCAAGCAACAGCAAAAAATTAGTGCTTCATTTTTATTCACTCTTCCTGTTTTCATGTTTTTAACTTTTAGAATGATTTTTATTGTTGGTGTAGCTGATTCCAGATGTTTCACCTGTGTTTCATGAAGCGTTTGCTGCTGCAGTTCAGCAGATTCTCGGCTGATGTGCGCCTTGTTTCTCTGACTCTCAGTCCAGACAGGAAGTCGTACGGTGGGAGGAGGGCAAGAAATGGCAGCTCAGGCTGGAAAAGGTGAAGAACTCGCTCAGAGAGAAGGAGCGAGAGAGCGAATCGCTGACGAAGCAGCTCAGCATGCTGAAAGATCTCTACGCCAGGTCAGCACGCAGCCATTCAGCCATGTTACGCAGCCGTGTTACGCAGCCGTGTTCTTCAGCCGTGTTCTTCAGCCGTGTTACTCAGCCATGTTACGCAGCCGTGTTACTCAGCCATGTTCTTCAGCCGTGTTACTCAGCCGTGTTACTCAGCCGTGTTCTTCAGCCGTGTTACTCAGCTGTGTTCTTCAGCCGTGTTACGCAGCCGTGTTCTTCAGCCATGTTACTCAGCCATGTTACGTAGCCGTGTTACTCAGCCATGTTCTTCAGCCGTGTTCTTCAGCCGTGTTACTCAGCCGTGTTCTTCAGCCGTGTTACTCAGCCGTGTTACGCAGCCGTGTTCTTCAGCCGTGTTCTTCAGCCGTGTTACTCAGCCATGTTACGCAGCCGTGTTACTCAGCCATGTTCTTCAGCCGTGTTACTCAGCCGTGTTACTCAGCCGTGTTCTTCAGCCGTGTTACTCAGCCGTGTTCTTCAGCCGTGTTACTCAGCCGTGTTACGCAGCCGTGTTCTTCAGCCGTGTTCTTCAGCCGCGTTCTTCAGCCATGTTACTCAGCCGTGTTCTTCAGCCGTGTTACGCAGCCGTGTTCTTCAGCCGTGTTACCTAGCCATGTTACTCAGCCGTGTTCTTCAGCTGTGTTACGCAGCCATGTTACTCAGCCGTGTTCTTCAGCCGTGTTACTCAGCCATGTTCTTCAGTCACGTTACTCAGCCGTGTTCTTCAGCCGTGTTCTTCAGCCGTGTTTATCAGCCGTGTTCCTCAGCCGTGTTACGCAGCCGTGTTACGCAGCCGTGTTACTCAGCCATGTTACTCAGCCATGTTACTCAGCCGTGTTCTTCAGCCATGTTGCGCAGCCATGTTACGCAGCCGTGTTACTCAGCCATGTTCAGCCGTGTTCTTCAGCTGTGTTACTCAGCCGTGT
>VXCM01002504.1:37677-89083 GCA_014773175.1 Lucifuga dentata
TCAGCCGTGTTACGCAGCCGTGTTACGCAGCCGTGTTACTCAGCCGTGTTTATCAGCCGTGTTCTTCAGCCGTGTTCTTCAGCCGTGTTACGCAGCCATGTTACTCAGCCGTGTTCTTCAGCCGTGTTGCGCAGCCATGTTACGCAGCCGTGTTACTCAGCCATGTTCAGCCGTGTTCTTCAGCTGTGTTACTCAGCCGTGTCGCCCTTTAAATGCAGCAAAAAAAAACTTATGACCAAAGCCAAAAGTTCCTTTGTAGCTCATTTGGCGAAGGAACTTTTGGCTTCAAAGTTTTAATGTAAACAGCAAAACGATCAAAACCCAACACGTATGATGTAAATGTAAAACCAAACATCCATCAGTCTTTGGATCAAACATCATGGCAGAATTCATAAAACACAGCACCAGACTTAACACGCAAACATCGTCACGCAACCACGTTCATCATTTATAAACGCCCGTTAGCATATTTTATCGTTTCCTTTACTACAACATGTCTTTATTTACATGACAGGAAGTGATCCATAAAACACACCGACACGCTAACATGAAGACGAGTTTCAGTAAATTTCATCATAAAATCTGCTCATGTTTGAACTGTTTTTACGTCACGTTACTGATCAATAACCGATAGATAATAATGACATGGTGGAGCTCTAAAGCAGAATTCATGTCTGCTTTGCTGATTTAACATCAGATATGTTGTGGCTCATAAATATGAAGCAGCTCATCTTCATCAGTTTTTACCTGAAACACACCTGACAGCGTGTCGTAACGGGACGCCGACGGCCTGACGAACGCCAAACGAAGCTTTACGAATGAGCAGTAATGATCAGTGTGTGTGTGTGTGTGTGTGTGTGTGTGTGTGCAGGCTGGAGCAGGAGAAGGCGGCGCTGCAGAAGAAGCTGAAGGCTCGCGGCGTGACGGCGGATCAGGTGGTTGGCGTGCGGTCCATGGCGGTGGAACAGGAAATGGAGGAGCTGAGGAAGAAGAACACAGAGCTGGAGACGCAGATCCTCAACATAAAGTACGAAAAATATCTGCTGCTGTTAAATTATTAAAAATACACGCCTTAAACATATACTAACTATACACACCACCGCTCAAACGTTCAGTCACGTGTCCTTTAAGTCATTTACATTATTTTATTCAATAATAGTGTTTTTTACACCAAAATGTACTTTAAGAAGTTTTATTTAGTATTTCAAAGTGTTTAAATGCTAAATAACAGTATTTTAGTGAGATTTAATCTCTGCTCTGTAAATATTCAGCATCAGGGAATAATCTAGAATTTTCTAATAATCTCTGGAACACATCCAGCTTCTCTACATGAATCTGGAATCATCTGCAGCTCATGTCAGGATTCTGACAGTTTCAATAAAATCTCTTCATTTTTGCAGCTAATTATTTAAACCTGTAGAATACTAACAGACATGTAGAATCATTTTATACACGTGAAGCTAAACTAGTTTGACGTGACTGGAAACCTGGATTCTGTGTGAAAATCACGCGTGAATACACACATTGAGCGGTGGTGTGTATTAAATATATATTTATCTGCCTTTTTTTATGAGATGTGATGTAGATTAGTGTCAGCGTCTCGTTAAGAGGCTCGTTAGAATCAGACTCTGAGGGTTCTGACTTGCAGGCAGCAGCAGGCCTTACCTCGGGACGCCGCCGTGGAGAACCTGAGCCAGAGGAACCGCGACCTGGAGGAGAAGCTGCACGCCATGGAGAGCCAGATGTCCAGAGAGGCTTCCTCCAGACCTTCCGTAAGTGCTCACGAGCAAGAAAAACCTCCGCGTTCACAGCAGATCGTTACGTCATCCACGATGTCTCTGAAGAAAGTCGTGTTTACGGCAGGCGTGGAGCGTTCACGAGCATTTTAGTGTGATAAGCGAAGGAACATCCTGTCAACATGTTTATGTACATTAGACATCATAGATGAAGGTAAAAATCTTTTTAAACAGAAGCCTTTACCATGATCTAAACAGCAGAGCTATAGGTGCGTTCCATCCGTTCCGTCCACAATTCGGTCCGACCAGTCCACCGTTCACAACACTGTGGTTCCACCTTGGCTTTGAATTTGGGTAATTGCAAAAATACTACAGAAAATTCAAAACACACCATTAATAAAAGATTCAGGGCTTTATAGAAAACATCTGGGGCTTAAGCTCCATAAGCCCGCCCCTACTGCCAACTTGACCTGCTTGAGATAGGTCATCCATCACAGCAAACAAAACATCGTTTAGATTGTTTTGTTGAAGTTACAGTAATCGACGTGGTGAGGAATATCACCACGTTTGTTCAGCAAAGCATTTATTAGGGTTAGGGTTAGGGTTAGGGTTGCATCTTCTTCTTCTGCTTCTCTGGATTTAATCTGATTCGCTGCCCGTGAAGGACAAAAGCTCGTCCTCGCCGTCTCTCAAACAGATCCGTTCTCTCACGTTTGACGTCGTGGAAGACTCGTCCAAAAGAGACGCAGATCCTGCTGCCTGCTTGGTGTCTTCTGTTTGCTCTGAAGATGCTGAAGATGTGTTTGACCACCAGAGGGCGCCAGAACAAAACCATCAGGATAAAGAAACTCAAACCACATCTGAGGGAGAAAGCCAACAGGAGGCAGAAAACACAGACAAAACCGACAGGAACAGAGAGAAAGATGCTGGTACTGATCATGATGAAGGAGAAAAAAGAAAACCAGAAGCAGAGCATGCAGAAAACACGTGTGAAAACACACATGGTGTCACATGTGGTTCTCAACCAAAGCAAGAAGGAACTGTGACCCCTGAACCCCAAAACATGAAGCAAAGCGGGCCTGAGGCTGACGAGTCACCAGAAAGACCAGAATCAGACGTCCCATCCTCTGAAACGGAGGCAGGGGGCGCCGGCGAGCCAGACGGTCAGGATGTACATAACATCATCAGGGCTGAAGAGGCGGAGCAACCGGCTCAGATCAAAGAGGAGCCGACCGGGACCGTTAAAGAGCCGTTAGCAGATCGATGCTGCACAGCGGAGGAGCCCAGCGCCGTCCTCAGCCAGAAACCACTTCCTGATGACGGCGCGGGAAAACGAAAAATCAAATCCCTGAGATATGTGAAGGTATTCAAGCAGCTGCTGTCACCATGGAGACGGTAGTCATTTACGTGACGTAGTAACATTCAGACGTGTGGACGGCGAGTAGCAAGCGGCTTCTTAGCGTGTTGGCGTCTTCCTCCCCTGCGCTCCTCATCAGTGTGCGTCTCTCGTGAGCTCACGTCGTGCAGCTAAAATACAACAGCTGTAGTGAGCAACTTTAAAGGTTAAAAATCAGCCCAATAAATACAACCCACATACACGTTACGTTACTACCAACCATTTTCCAACATATACTGCTGGAGCAGTAAATATTAGAATTGTTTTTCCTACCTTCTAGACTGACATTGGTTTCAGTTCATTCCACAACACTATAAAAAACATCAACTTGTACAGACCTGAAACCTGAAATGTGGCGCTGCAGGAAATGTATGTCTCCGCCAGAGAATATAGTCCCAGGAGAATATTTGATTTTGAAAGATTGGAGGATTTGGAAGAAGAAAAAAAGTTTTTTTTTCATACAGTTTTAGGTTTTGGAAAGTTGCAGTAATTTATTGGGCTTAAACATACAAAATCATTGTTATGGTCCTTTAAGACCTCCTGTAGAAATCCTTGTAATCTGTTTTTTTTTTTTCCCCCGGCAGTGTTTTTTACCCATCATGCCTCGCTCTGACCGGTTTCTGTGGTTTTCCAGACTTCAGGACGAGGCACCGGCACGCCGTCACACAAAGATCACGACCTCCATAAAGAAAACCTCAAGATGGCTGCCGAGAACCTGGAGCTGCGCTTCCAGCTGGAGCAGGCGAACAGCGACTTACCGCGGCTCCGGGTACGACAGAAGAAGACTAATTTAGCAGGAATCTGCTGAATCCCCAGCAGGCACGAGCATTTACGGAATTCAGACACGGAATCTGAAGCTGCTACATCAGTGATAAAAACGATGCTTCTGGACATGAAAATATTGATTTCCTTCACAGCAAAATAAAAGCTGCAAACATGTCGGCTCCTTTATGGTACAAACACGTTATTAAATTACCAGCAAATTAACAGAATGGGGAGCGTGTCTGGAAGGGGTACTGATGGAGGCTAGAGCAAATATTTCAGATTTCCAGAGCGATTAACGTTGGTTTTTACTTATTTATTTTTATTTATTTACAGAATCAGGTTTCGGACCTGAAGGAGATGTGCAGCGCGCTGAAAAAAGAAAAGGCAGAAACAGAGAAGAAGCTGCTTCATATACGTGGAGTACGTTGACGTAGAAAACAAGTCATCCGTGTTTTCCATGCATTCAGACATGACGGGAGTTTTTATCAAAATTTAAAGGAGCATACCAGTGATTCTGCATGTTTGAGCACAATAAATACAACCTGCATACATGTTACGTTACTGACTCATTTTCAAAACATGCTACTTTGGTAAATATTAGAATTGTTTTTCCTACCTTCCAGACTGACATTATTTTCAGTTCACACTTGAGGTAAATAATCTATGAGAACCAAACGTCTATTCACTTTAACTGATCCAACATGGAGCTACATGGAAGAAAATGTATGCCTCCGCCAGGAAATATAGTCCCAGGAAAAGACGGCTTTTACAGAGAAATTAAAACAGCTGTTCCTCCTACAATTGTGCGCAAGTGTTATGAGGTAAAACACTGAATTTTAAGGTGTGTGTCACCTGAAAGGTTGATTTTGAAAGGAGATTTGAAAAAAATAACAGGAAAACTAAAATATGGATTTATATTTTGGAAAATGGTTAGCAGTCATGTAACACTGTATGCAGGTAACATTTATTGGGCTCCAAACATCCAAAATCACCGGTATGGTCCTTTAATCCACTAACCTCCAAGATGTAAGCTGTTCCAACCTGTTGCTCGGCAGGCTGGTTCCAGCGGTAAGACGGTGCCTGAGCTGGAGAAGACGGTGGGCCTGATGAAGAAGGTGGTGGAGAGGATTCAGCGGGAAAACGAGACGTTAAAGAAGTCCAGAATTCCTGCAAACCAGGACAAGTTCTCCTCGCTGGAGCAGGAGCACAAAAAGCTGAAGGTGTGTTACAGCAAAAACATGCTATTCATTTCTTGTTGTCTTCCTGGATCTGACAAGATTTCTTCTCTTACAGGCTGAATATGACAAACTGAAGAGTCAAACTGAAGCTGAGCTCAGTTCCAAACTCGAGTCAAAAACCAAAGGAACGGAAAAAATAGTGATGGAAAACGAACGTCTACGGAAGCAGATAAAAAGGGTGATGATGCTTCATTCCATGGAAAATGCTGCCAAACAAAAGGCACAAAAGCACGTTTAATTTAAATGTTATTTGCTCATTTTGACCTCCTTAATTTCTGTATTCCCACAGGAAGTGGAGGCTGCAGAGCGGCAGCAGGTGGCGAAGGCGAGTCTGGAGGTGAATAATGAGAAGCTGGAGGCGGAGCTAGAGGAAATGAAGCGAAGGCTTCAGGCGGCTCTCACACCAAACGCCACGGATGGAGCCGACAGTAAAACCTCGAAGGCTTCTGTGGTAACGAGGTCAGTGACCCTGTTACACTTGTTACACCCATTATACCTGTTACTCCTGTTACACCTGTTACTCCCGTTACTCCTGCTGCACCCGTTACACCTGTTATATCGTTACACCTTACACTTGTTACACCCGTTACACCTGTTACTCCTGTTACACCGTTACACCTGTTACACCCGTTAAACCTTACACCTGTTACTCCTGTTACACCTGTTACACCTGTTACTCCTGTTACACCCGTTAAATCTGTTACTCCTGTTACACCTGTTATATCGTTACACCTTACACTTGTTACACCTGTTACTCCTGTTACTCCTGTTACACCCGTTACTCCTGTTACACCCATTAAATCTGTTACTCCTGTTACACCTGTTACTCATGTTACACCTGTTACACCCGTTACACCTGTTACTCATGTTACACCTGTTACTCCTGTTACACCCATTACACCTGTTACTCCTGTTACACCCGTTACACCTGTTACTCCTGTTACACCTGTTATATCGTTACACCTTACACTTGTTACACCTGTTACTCCTGTTACTCCTGTTACACCCGTTACTCCTGTTACACCCATTAAATCTGTTACTCCTGTTACACCTGTTACTCATGTTACACCTGTTACACCCGTTACACCTGTTACTCATGTTACACCTGTTACTCCTGTTACACCCATTACACCTGTTACTCCTGTTACACCCGTTACACCTGTTACTCCTGTTACACCTGTTACTCCTGTTATATGTTACTCCTGTTACACCTGTTACTCCTGTTACACCCGTTAAACCTGTTACTCCTGTTACTCCTGTTACTCCTGTTACACCCGTTACTCCTGTTACACCCATTAAATCTGTTACTCCTGTTACACCTGTTACTCATGTTACACCTGTTACACCCGTTACACCTGTTACTCATGTTACACCTGTTACTCCTGTTACACCCATTACACCTGTTACTCCTGTTACACCCGTTACACCTGTTACTCCTGTTACACCTGTTACTCCTGTTATATGTTACTCCTGTTACACCTGTTACTCCTGTTACACCCGTTAAACCTGTTACACCTGTTACTCCTGTTACTCCTGTTACACCCGTTACTCCTGTTACACCCATTACACCTGTTACTCCTGTTACACCCGTTACACCTGTTACTCTTGTTACACCTGTTACACCTGTTACTCCTGTTATATCTGTTACTCCTGTTACACCTGTTACTCATGTTACACCCGTTGTGCATTCATCTTAGTTCATCTGATTTACTTTGACAACCATAGCAAACTACTTCTTGTTTGGATTTTCTTTCTCTGCCCCCAGACATTTCTGACCAATGAGCAGAGAGAGTGTTGTCACATGACTTTTNGATTTTCTTTCTCTGCCCCCAGACATTTCTGACCAATGAGCAGAGAGAGTGTTGTCACATGACTTTTGTTGATAGACTTTGGTTTGATTGGACATTTTCCTCAGTAAAATTGAACAAAACCAACAGATAAATGCAGCATCGGAACAATTTAGTCTGATTCAGAGCAGAGCAAACGATCTGCAGATCTGAAAACTCCCTTATGGATTAAAGCCTGTGACCTTTGCTGTTTCATTTCTATCTAGAATGTTTGAGAACAAGATGAAGGAGCTGGAGAAGGAGCTCGTCCAGAAGACCTCCAGTCTCTCCGACCTCAAACAGCAGTTGAAGGAGGTGAACGAGAAGGAGGAGAAAGCTCAGAACAGCATCCAGCATCTGGAGGATCAGGTACAGACCTGATTCCCTGCCGGATTATTTCCTGCTGCCTCCATGTTGAATGGAATTCAAACATGACACAGCTTGCCGTCTCTACCCTCAGAGTCTTTCAGGAGTCATTTAGTAGATCTCATATTAAATCAACTCTTAAATCTTTTTTACCAGGAAGCTCTCAAATAAGGAATTTTTATTTTTTATAACAATTGGTATCTGCCTGTTTTACGGATTCAAACCACTTTGGTCCAGTTTGGTGTAAAAGCCGTTTCTAGTCTGAAAGCAAACCTGCAGCATCAGGTCTGGTGCAGACTGTCCTCATTTATTCTGCAGAGAAAATCTCTATAGATCACAGACCCTGCCGGGAATATATTCCCGGCAGTGTGTCTCCAGCTGGAATGGCTGAGACAGTAAGACGATAGCTAACGGAGCGATATGATCTGATTAGATTTTGGCAGTAATAGAGCTGCATGTTCTTCCTGTTTCTGCTGCTGTAAAACTACAGACGGCACAGAAAACATCACGTTTTAAAAAAATCCTGAGTTCTTGTTCAGTAATGATGAGGATGGAGAGCAGGACAAAGCTTCCACTGCAGAATATTTAGAAACTTCTACGCAGAAATCTGCACTCAGTATGAAACGGTCTGAAGCAGCAACATGGCTCCAGGGCCGTTCGTGTTTTTAGACATTTGCTCAATCATGATGGTGATCCATCTGAAAGTTTTTGTGTAGAGACAATATCAATGTACGTCATAGTTGTGTGAAACGCATCATTAAAAACAAGGCCAACAAAATTCCCAATAAACTAAAATTAATTGAAATGGGTTCATTAGCGTTGATTTTTACAGATTAGTCTTTTCTGCTTCTTGGTCATAACTTTTGTCTGTATGATTGTTGTTTCTCTAGGTTACGATGTTAAAACACTTTCCTCCCGGTGCAAAGACAGACGCAGGATTAACCAAAGAGTTCCAGTCAGTAAGGTATGAAACGTGTCGTCACAAATAACAGCGATAATAACAACAGTATAAGATCTCAGGGTAAAGTTTCAGTTTAATTTTCACTAAAATCACAATTCTAGCCAAACCGTTGATTTACAGAAGATTCAGGAGTCACAGCGTAACTGATAAAGTGGGAAGTTTAGAAGCGTTTGATGAGTCGCTGATGGTGATTTCTTCAGTCTTTGGTGATGAAAATGAAAGCGAACCATACCTTATGCATTATCTTTATTTTATCTGCAGGTTGGCTAACAGCGAGCTGGAGAAGGAAAACGCAGAACTGAAGCAGAAGCTCAGCGAGTACGATGACGAACGTGCCGCTCAGCTCGGTGAGGCGTTCAAACGCACTCAGGATTTTTTATTTTAGCTTTAAAGTGAACTTCACAGTTTCATTGCTGTCATTTTCCTCATACTAACAGAGGGCCGTACCAAATCATATCATTCATATGAGCATTTTTTATATGATAAAAATTTAACAATATTTCAGTACTTCGATGTGTCGATGAATTTTCACATCATGAGCAACAGGAAACAAAAACAAAGCATGCACTAACGTAGCGGGTCCTAAAAACAGAGCCATCTCTGCTGTTTGTTAATAGTTCGGCTACCAGGCTAACTAGTTAACAGCTAATCTAATCTAACAATAAAGGCAGAAATCTCTGTCTGTGGCATCAACATGTCTAGAACCCGTCATGTATGAAGCTAAAATTCAGCAGGTTTGTTGCTCAGGACCCAAAGACGTGCAGCGTCACATGTGAAGATGTTTGGATGAACGGTTCTCAATTTGAGCTTTGCCGGTAAAAAGTAGTCCGCGCGGCAGGATACGCTCTGACAGCATATGCTCTGCTTCACGGCGCTAATGTCAGGCTGCAACGCCATAAAGTCCGAACACGCACGTTTTGAACGAGAGCTGCACTATTAGTGGAAACAATAAATTTGTTACCAAGAAAATCACATGAAGAGGAGAGCCAATCAGATGATTTTAGACACAAAACAAACAGGAAGTGACTCAGTTGAGCATAGCTGGAGCATTAGCCAGCTCTACTTCCTGTGAGAGAACAAGCTAACGGTGGAGTGAAATTAGCTTAGCAGTGATTTCTTGTTGTGATGTATGAACATTGTTAGCTTAGCCACTATGCTAACTTCAGATGAGTTCTTGTCTTGTGGTGGATTTGGACTTCAGAGCGTGTTTAAGTTTAGCATCATAGCAGCTAATTAGCTCTGGAGGGAAATGTAGAAACCAAAAGAGCCTGAAAGTTCTCCTTCTAAAGTTCAGTGGAGCTTTAATGATGCTGATCTATAAATGTAAGATTTAAGAAGTCCTCAAACAAAAACATGTACATATAGACATGTTGGATATAGACATGTACATATTTTCATGGCCGTGGTTTGTTGAGAGAACATCCGTCATTACAGCCGTGTCTGCTTTTTTAAAATTATTATTACTATTGTTAGATTACAGGAAGCTGAAAAGTCGTCTGCAGGCAGCCGAAGCAGAGAAAAGTCAGCTGCAGACTGAGGTTGAAAAGCTGAAGAAGGAGCTGGAGAACTTTGACCCGGCCTTCTTTGAAGAGCTTGAAGATCTGAAATATAACTACAACTTAGAGGTGAAGAAGAACGTCCTGCTGTCGGAGCAGCTGAGGAAGGTTAGCGGCGGCTCTGACGTGGAGGACGGCGTGTCCAGCAGCTAACGCTAACCACAGGGTTAGCATTTTTTAAACTACAACCAAACGGACTTTTCAGTTTCTTAGACGATGCAGTTTGACATCGAGTTTATACGCACAAGGTGGCTTAAAGGACCATACCGGTGATTTAGGATGTTTTGAGACCAATAAACACTTCCTGTATACGCATCATTGACAACCAAATTATTTAATGTATTGCTTATTTCAATATTTCTACACGTATATTTTTATGTTGTACTGGAATAAACTGAAACCAATGTTAGTCTGGAAGGTAGGAACAACAATTCTAATATCTACCCTCCAGCAGCATGTTTTGGAAAATGTTTGGCAGTGTAATAATGCGTATGCAGGTTGTATTTATTGGGCTCAAAGGTGAAAAACCACCGGTATGCTCCTTTAAAAACTTTACAGCACCGAGCTGAAAGTGATTTTAGCCTTTAAAGCTGCTTCAGGTTCGAACATGAAGCTGTTTTAATAACTTAAGTTCTATTTGGCAGAGAAATTTCTTTTTTTAATGAGAATTTTCTCCGTTTTTGTGTTTGTTTTGTGACTTTATGCTTCCATGAACGTTCTAATGAAGCAGATTTTATACTGAACTTGTTTCCACTTAAATCAAACGTTTTCATTTATGCTTGTTATTCTTCTATGCTAATATATTTACAATAAATAATGAAGCATGTCAGCGACTAAAAATGTTGATTTGGTCCTTCGTGTTAGCATCACGCCATCAGCTTTAACCTTGAGCCTTTACAAAGCGCCTCTGAGCAAGGCAGCAAACAGCAGCCGGATGAAACGTTTCGGCTAATGGCGTCATATTAATAATGTGTCAGCAGATACAGAATCCCTGTAAATCTGTTTCTCTGAGCTGAAAGACGGAGCATTTTTACAGCTAAACTTTAAATCCTGCTGAAGCATCAGCCAGCGGATCGCAAACCGACGTCCTTCATCAGAAGCAGAAAGAACGTGAGACCGTTTCATCGTCTCTGACCGGATTCACGGGTCAAACCGGACGTCCTGAAGCCGACTGAAGCAGCGTCCGTTTAGGCGGGAGAAGGACGCAAACACGCCACCGCCGCCGCCGTCAGATTCACTGAGAGTTCCATCGACGTGGACGACGACGGGCCGTGACCCCAGCAGCGTCTCTCCGTCAGGCCAGCGCAGACCCAGGTGATGCCGATGAGCCTGCAGCACGTCAGACACAAATACTGTCAATCACCAAAGCTCTTAAAGGACCATACCGCTGAATCTGTCTGCCGATCATTTTCCAAAACATACTATTGGAGCAGTAAATATTAGAGTTGTTTTTCCTACGTTCCAGACGGTCATCACAGCGAACAAGAAAACATCAATTATTTGTCAAAGTCACTTAATTTTACTTAATTTTTGGATTCAGCGGAACAAAACAAACGTCTCGGCCAGCGAATAAAGTCCCAGAAGACAGATTTTACAGAGAAATGAAAACAAGTGTTAGCAGGCAAAACAATGAATTTTACGGTGGATTTATCACCTGAACATTTAGTTATTTATTGTTTATTTGGCAGGGACGATACATATAACCTGCCAAATCTGAATCTGACGATACAGACAACTCTGTCACGGACAAATGTGGAAATTCCAATGTATAATTTGATTTAGAAATATTAGGGGATTTGGCAAAATAACATGAAAACTAAATATGGTTTTATTTAGGAAAAAGGTTTGCAGCAACATAAGATGCAGCGCACACTACAGGCCAGAAGTCTGAGGCCACGCCCACATTTATAAAAATAAATCATCAATACACTGTTTGTTTTACAGTTTATTACACAGGAAATGACAAAAATCTATAAAATAAATGTCAGTAGTTAGTTTTGTAGAAGAATTAGTCACATCAAAGCTCTGAAGTCATTTCAGGCTCAGACTTTGGTTTGGTNTTATAGAAGAATTAGTCACATCAAAGCTCTGAAGTCATTTCAGGCTCAGACTTTGGTTTGGTCAAAGAAACCCCCTCTGGCCAATCAGAATTCTCAAACCTTTTGCGTCTCTTTTGATTGGATATAATTTTGGCAGAATTCTGATGATCGTTTCCTCTTGAAGAATGAAATTCTGACCAGTAACTGGTAAACCGGATGGAATCGCGTGTCTTTGAAAGATGGAATGTAATTCTCTTTCTTCGTCATTCCTTTAAGTTGATGCTGATGCTGTTGCTCTGCAGCCACGCCCCCCATGGGGGGCGTGGCTGCAGAGCAACAGCATCAGCATCACCAAACAGTGTATTGCTGATTTTTTTTTTTAATCTGGAGGTGGCCTCAGACTTCTGGCCTGTAGTGTATAAATATTTGCAGGTAGTATTTATTGGGCTAAAACATGTAAAACCACATGTATGGCCCTTTAAAAAAAAGCTTTAAATTGAGTGTGATGGTTCCTGTGTAAAGCCGTCGTACCTTCAGCAGCGTTCCGTCGCTGCAGTGCCACACGATGCCCTCCACCCGACCCTCCGGACGCTCCTGGAACCAGACACTCAGCTGCTGGAAATCCACCAGCGGGGCGTTTCCGATCCGCAGGGCGCCATGCGGCACCAGGAAGTGGACGGGCTGCTTCTTACTGCCGAGTCCTGTCAGGAAGTTTAGCTACGTTCAGAAACACAGCGTCACCATGAAGCAGCAGAGCGACTGAGCTGCAGAATATTTAAATATCCACGTTGTCAAGAAAACACACTACAGACGTGCTGCAAATCATCACGCCATCAGCTGACAGGATGAATCTGATTGGCTGTAGATCATCATGTCATCAGCTGACAGGATGAATCTGATTGGCTGTAGATCATCATGTCATCAGCTGACAGGATGAATCTGATTGGCTGACAGACGCCTCATGCAGACGTCTAACACTTAAACTTCTCAAATTTTACAAAGGAAATTTCTCGCTACATATTCTGTTTTATTTTCATTGCTCTGTTTATAGAGCACGCGCACACGCGCACACACACACACACACACACACACACACACACACACACACACGTCTGTGAGTACAGTGAATTAGCGAACTTCCAGAAGCTTAAAAATGTGATGGCGAGTCGTTTGTGCTGCAGGTAGAAACAGGAAGTGGTTCTTTACCTGCAGCAGGTGTCTCTGCTTATTCAAACGACTTAAGAAATAAGTTTGAATAAAACCCAAAGTGTGGTAAAGAATAGTTTGTTAAATTCCACTCATAGTCAGTAATTAAAAAAATAAACAGGAATCTAATGAATGGTTGTTAATTGTTAATTAAATGGCGGCTGTTGTACCGTAAGGATTCCCGTTGACGTTTGTTCCTATCAGCTCCAGCGTTTGTTCCAGGAGGTCAAACAGTGGAACGGCGGCCATTTCTAGCATGTCTTCGTCCTTGGCACAGGGCCTGAGAACGAGTGCCATCCCGACTTCGTAGTCCACGACAGAAGAGTGCCAGCAGTATTGTTTACTATCCGTTTCCACGGGAACCCAACCTAAACAAGCAGAAGGACCAGTCAATGTACCTGTGGTGATAATGAGTAAAATGATGCTTTGATCACATCATTTTACTTAAACACTAATTAACATAATATGTAAAAGTTAAAGGACCTGGAATGTGTCCGTGTTCGTCGGGCGCCGGACGGCCATCTTGGCGTTTGACCCGGTGGGCTGGGATCCACGTCTCCGGCACCGTTTTAAAATCTTCCTCTACATCCCATGTGANGTCGGGCGCCGGACGGCCATCTTGGCGTTTGACCCGGTGGGCTGGGATCCATGTCTCCGGCACCGTTTTAAAATCTTCCTCTACATCCCATGTGAAACCTGTTTAACGTTAATCAGAGACATGAAATCTGACGCCTGAGTGGAAATAAATCTGCGGTGAGGGAAAAGCGATAAAACTGGACGTGAAAAAAAAAGCCCCACGCACACGAACGTTTCCTGCGTTCATGTATGTTGATACGAGAAGCCGTGTACCTTTACCGCTCCTGTGTGAATGCTGGTACTTCCTGAACCGCTTCTCTGCCTGTTTGTTGGGTTTCCGGTCCAGTCGAGCCCAGAGATAAGGACGTCCTGCGAGGACAAGATTCAGCCCAAGACAGGAAGCAAATTAAAGGACAATACCAGTGATTCTGTATGTTTAAGACCAATAATACTGCCAGCATAAACATTACAAACACAATCATTTTCCAAAACATAAAGCCATAATTTTTTTTGCCAAATCCCCTAAACTTTCAAAATCAAATGTTCAGATGACACACATACTGTAAAATTTAACGTTTCACCTGCTAACATGTATGTCCGAAAGTGAAGGCAAAATTGTTTTCACATTTCCGGTAATGTCTCCTGGGAATATTGTCCCAGCAGACCGTGCAGCTCCGCGTTGAATCGGTTAAATTAAGTAACTTTAACAGAAAAATAAGAACGACTTCTGGCTCTGTGATGATTATTTATCTCAGCACGTTTCAAGCCTCTAAAAGTTGATTTTTATAGCATATTAGAATGAAGAGAAACCAATGTCAGTCTGGAAGGTAGGAAAAACAATTCTAATATTTACTGCTCCAGCAGCTAGTTTTGGAAAATGCTTGTCAGTAACATACCGTGTATGCGGGTTGTGTTTATTGGGATCAAACATGCAAAATCACTGGTATGCTCCTTTAAGAATATGGCATGCTGCTGATCATTAGCACATTAGCATGCTAATACATGGTGCTCGTGGTTGTAATTCTGACCTTAGTTTACCTTTATGGATGCTGACGTAGCAGCAGGTCCCGTCCAGCTTCTCTGTAGGAAGAGCGGCGTGGACGTCAGAGTCCAGAGCTGCAGGGTTCACACGGGCCGTGGCTACAACCTGGAAAGGCTGAAGACAGACAGACACAGAATTTAAAGGGGAAACAGACTAAATTTCAACTTTGTGGTCTGAAAACATCAATGCTGAAACCTATTAATGTAATATGGCTAACATAATCTGATTAGATATCATCTGATACCAGCATAAATGTTGATTTTCTGAGCTCACAGTGTTTTTTTAAACTTTCATCAGACAGTTCTTCTGCATGTAAACCAACATAAAAAGCCTGTGCATCATTTTCATCCATAACACCCAGGATAAATAACATGACAGCAGAATCAGACTGATCTATAGTGTCAGAGTAACCAGTATAGGCCAATTTATTATTTTTTATTATGTAGATAAATCAATCACGCATGCGTGACGTGACTCATTGCAAATGATCCTAAAACTATAAAATCGTCTTCACCGCTCAACATTATTTTCACCAGCAGATGTCACCAACGTGACTGATGAACCCATTTTCAATACAAAACACATCAAAAAGCTTCAGGAAGCTTCAGCAGCATCATGAACACAGTTTAAAGAGAGAAGGTGAAGCTGTTGTTGGTTTAACTCCTGGATTTAGTTCGTGTCGCTCATCAGTGGCTGCTGCTTGCTGCTGCTGCTGCTGCTGCTGCTGCTGCTGCTGCTGCTGCTTGCTGCTGCTGCTTGCTGCTGCTGCTTGCTGCTTGCTGCTGCTGCTGCTGCTGCTTGCTGCTGCTTGCTGCTGCTGCTGCTTGCTGCTTGCTGCTTGCTGCTGCTTGCTGCTTGCTGCTGCTTGCTGCTGTGCACCCACCTGAAAGTCTCTTTTTCTGGACGGTTCTTCCTTCACCTCCGTAACAAAAACACACGGAATCTTCTGCTGAACCGAGCCGAGGCGGCGCATGTTTCTCTTTCTGCTGCTATCCACCTAAAATCTCCGGTAACGTTACATTTAAGGCTGAGCGGTAAAGTGATTTTAGCGTCAGCAGCTAACACGCGGATGCAGTTGTCACGTGACCTTGTCTTTCTTTATTTTTTTTTAAGTTGCGTGTAAGCAATGAAATAGTACGACAGCGCCCCTACTAGTAGTAAACGTGTACTGCGGCTCATGATATTCGTAATTTTCTGACACAATTAATAAAAAAAAGTTTAAAAATGCACTAATTAAGGAACATTGTCCTTAATCTAAACGTGAGTGAAAACAATTATTCCACACACTTAAGGTATTTGTAAATAAATGTATTTTTAAAAATAGTTCATTCAACATTTAAAGACAAAATGAAACAGTATCGAGGGAGAAGGAGTCCAGCATGGTTTCATTGTGTTAGTTCATGACATTTCGTGCACGAATTCTCTGGTAAAGGATGTTTTGACAGACAATAATGTGCTAACAATATGCTATAATTAAAAAAAAAAAAGTGGGGGGGAAATAGAATAATAATAATAATAATAATAATAATAATAATGTAGAAATCTAGCAAGATTTTAAATCTAATACAATTATATGAATAAATCAGTCAATGAAATTAGGTCAGTTCAGGTCACTCGCTGCAGGGGTTTGCGCATGCGCAGTCGGTCCTGGGGTTGGCAGCCTATCAGTGTTCAGTAGGGTAAAGGTAAAAGAACACCAAAAACAAAGCCACAAGATCCACTGTTTTTCTGCTGCAAGCTAAACCAAATCCACATTTTCAACGGTGAGTTAGAACTGATGGTTTTATTTAAAAAAAAGACTCGATTAAATGTTAAAATGAAGTTTGACCTACATTTGAAATGTTGTTGTTGATACCGGAAATGCTGCTATAGACATAGCATTACGTTATAATCTTTACATCGCTAATTTAATGAAACCATCGTCATATTTTAAATGAATAACACTGAAAAACATCGATTTTGTGTGACCGCTTTGAAGAAGAAGGTTTAGGAGCTAATACTCAGCGATGTGAAGATTATGGATTCAGACTACAGGGATTTATGGCTTTGATTCAGAATGCAAACATACGTGATCTCTAGTAAAAATACCTTAAGGTGTTTATTAAAATCTTTGCTCAAAGCTAAGTGTGATCACATTAACATCAGAGCTTCTCTTAGCTTCCTAGTGGTTTATATGCAGTATATGCTAATGTATATGCAGGCATACATTAGCTGCTACGTTGCTGCTGTTTTCATGCTAGTGACTAAAAAAACTTCTTTACCATCCCAATAAAAAAATTATATGAAACATGTGTTGTAAAATTGAATAATTTATTGTGTTTTTATGTGCACGTTGTATTTTGTGATATGTAGGTCTAAAATATACAAAACATATAACTGCTGTAAGCCTACAGTATATGAAAACGATGTGATCATAAAAATAAAATACATATGCATTTTAATGTAAAGTACAAAGTTTGAGGATTTCTGTATTTCTGTTCTGTTTGTTTGTGTTGTTTTTTTAAGGTACACCTCAAAACAGGATTAGTTTTATTTATTTTTTAATTTTTTTTTAACTTGTGACCTTTTAATTGGACTGCAAATAATGATTATTTTATTATCAAGTACTCCGTCAATTGTTGTTTTGATTAATCGATGAGTCGTTTAATCTGTGAAATGTCAGAAGTTTTGATAAAAGCTGATTTTATTCTGACAGTAAACATAAACAGCTTTTCATTTACAATCATGTGACTCAGAGAAAAACTGCAGATCTTCAGAGAAATTTGAACAAGAAAAAGGTTGGAAGTTTTTATTTGATAATTAACCAAAAAGTACTAATTGATTAGTAAAGTTGTTGTAAACATTTTCTGTCTCAAATTGACTAATTGATTGATTATTTGATTAATCGTTTCAGTTCTAATGTCCTGATCCATAATTGTATCAGTTATCAGTCACATAAACATGAGGCTGCATGCTGTCAGTGTAAATTGATGAATTTCATTTTTATGTTGTTTTTTTTATAAGGAGACATGGCCAATCAGGTGTCAGCGTCTCTGCCGGAGCGAACCTTCCAGAACCAGCTCAGCCTGCCGCCGCTGCCCGTCCCACCACTAGAGGGCAGCCTCTCCAAGTACCTGGAGGCAGGTAAGCCCTGCAGCTTCGTACAGCCTGATGTGTTTCTGAGGCGGGCTGAAGTTTGTACCATCAGATCATCCTCTGGAAACTTTTTCATTCATTAAGATTATAATAATAATGATTGTGATTGTTTGATAATCGATAATGAGCCTTTAACACCAACATGCTGATGTATCTGTAATGAGCTCAAAGCATCTCCATGCTGCAGCTAAGACGACTTTGATGAACTTTGCATTGTCGCGTTTCCAGTGCGTCCCTTTGCATCTGAAGAAGAATTCCAGGCGACAGTGAACACTGTGAGGAAGTTTCAGGAAGGCGTCGGTGAAGAGCTGCACCAGAAACTTCTGCAGCGAGCGAAGACGAAGAGGAACTGGGTTCGTACCTGAGCTGGAAACTTTTGCCTTTGGTCTTAGATGTCGTCTGTCTTTCTTCTTATTATTATTATCTTTCTTTTAAAGGAGCATACCGGCGATTTGTTTCAGCCCGATAAATACAAATTGTTTATATGTTACGTTATTAACAACCATTTCCCAAAACAGACTGCTGGAGCAGTACATTTAGATTGTTTTTCCTACCTTCCAGACTGCCCTTGGTTTCAGTTCCTCCCAGGAGAAGACGACTTTTACAGAGAAATTAAAATGAACGTCCCTTCTACAAGCGTGCATATCTGTTGGAAGGCAAAACACTGATTTTTAAGGTGTGTGTATCACCTGAACATTAGATTTTGAAAGATTCGGGAATTTGGAAAAATAGCAGGAAAACTAAAATACGGTTTTGTTTTGGAAATTGGTTGTCAGTAATGTAACATGTATGTAGGTTGTATGTATTGGGATCAAACATGCAGACAGTCTGGTGTGGTCCTTTAAACATTTGAATGTCTCAGCTTGAAGAGTGGTGGTTTGACACGGCGTACCTGGAGGTCCGCATCCCCTCGCAGCTGAACGTGAACTTCGGCGGTCCGGCGCCGTACCTGGAGACGTGCTGGCCCCCCGCAGAGGGAACGCAGCTGCAGCGCTGCAGCATCAGCACGTGGCACACGCTACAGTACTGGAACCTGATCCGCACGTAAGACGCTCTCAGTGGGCGGGATTCATAAAACACAGCGCCAGACTGAACGTATCGATGAGGGCAAATATTTTCACGCATAAACATCTGCTACCGACATTTTTTATTGTTTGACCTGAAAGAGGCGTTGCTACGGTGTTTCCTTATTTACATGTCAGGAAGTGATTCATAAACACACCAGCACAAATGTATGTGTTTCAGTCTGACGGTAAATTTCATCATATGAAATGTGATGATGTTTAAACTGTATTTGTCTCGCGTGTCAGTGATCAATAATCAATAACTTTGATAGATAAAAATACTCAGCTGATCAGTTTATTTAAATTGAGAGTTTTGATCTGATCTCGCACATTCTAGTGGCTCTGAGACTCTTCATCAAGACTCATCCTCTCTCTCACACACACACACACACACACACACACACACACACACACACACACACACACACACANCACACACACACCTCCCGTGCTAACCCTAACAGCAGATGAATCAGGATAAATTATGACTCTAAACATGAAGCAGCTCATTAACATGCTGATCTTCATCGGTTTTTACCTGAGAGTCACCTAGCAGCAACGCGTCGCTAACGATGCTCTGATTAACATGACAGAAGCTTTATAACGAGCTTCATGATCATAGCATGTCATGTAGCTACTAGAGAAACGAGTATCCGCTACGGATAATGTACTTTTTATGAGCACGAGTACCATCTGAGTCCGTACTTGTTAAAAAAATCTGATTGGTTAGCTCTTACTAGCTCAGCGTCACATGGTTGCATGATCGTCCAGGCAGCCAATCACAGAGCTCCTCTCTACACAGAGCTGCTGCTGCTGCTCCACACAACCCACAGCCACTCTGTCCATGCTAGCATAGTAGCATCTATTAGCTATAGTTTAGCATAGTAGCATCTATTAGCTATAGTTTAGCATAGTAGCATCTATTAGCTATAGTTTAGCATAGTAGCATCTATTAGCTATAGTTTAGCATAGTAGCATCTATTAGCTATAGTTTAGCATAGTATAATCTATTAGCTATAGTTTAGCATAGTAGCATCGATTAGCTATAGTTTAGCATAATAGCATCTATTAGCTATAGTTTAGCATAGTATAATCTATTAGCTATAGTTTAGCATAGTAGCATCGATTAGCTATAGTTGCTATTCTCAGATTCATCTTAACGTTATTCTCCGTCCACAGCTAAACAAACACACATTCATTTACTGTGGACATTCACACGCAACATACTAACGCACAATTCTACTAGCTGCTACTAGCTTCTAGGCTAACTAGCCAGTTAGCTAGCGATTCTTAATGCTCTGTGTTAAGCTCCGCCCACTTCCGGGTCAAGCCACGCCCATCCAAGTACAGATAGGGGTAATTTAGTTGAACGGATACAGATTACTCGCTCATACCTCGTAGCTACCATGGTTTTTTTTAGGAATCCCGCTGGAAATGTTTTTGTGTTTTAAGCAGAAGTTTCTCACTCCATGCATGAACTCACCTGTTTCCTGTCGTCAGGGAGAAACTTCCTCCTCAGAAATCTGGCGACGTGCCGTTAGACATGGACCAGTTCAGGATGCTGTTCTGCACCTGCAAAGTGCCTGGAGTTCAGAAAGACACCATCCGCAACTACTTCAAGACAGGTACGATACCTGCTTTAATGTACACACACCTGAACAGGCCGTTTCCTACCTGATGTGTTGCCTCTGTCACAGAGAGCGAGGGTCCGAGCCCCTCCCACATCATCGCCATGTGTCGCGGACGGATCTTCACATTTGATGCAGTTTATGACGGGCAAATTCTAACTCCACCTGAACTGTTCAGGTATTCATCTCTCTCTCACACACACACACACACACACACACACACACTCAAAGACAGAACGCCCAGACATATGAGACCTTGCTGGTGTCACGTTAAGTTTGTTTAATATGACATCTGATGGTTCAGACGTCTTTACAGACTCAAACATCAACAGATCCTGATCAGACCAAACTCTCAGACAAGACGAGAAAAAACCCTAAAAATTTGATTATACAAGGAACAAATAGGAGAGACTTTTCAGAGACAGATTTCCTGGGAAAACAGAAAAATTACAAAGACGTAAAAACAGTAAAACGTTATTACAAAGATACAAAAAAAAAAAAACCTGTGAAACATGACAGGAAACAGCAAATAAAAGGATCAGAAAGATGATGATTCATGATACCAATCACTTAAAGTCACTAAAAGTTCCTTAAAGTCACTAAAAGTTCCTTAAGGTTACTAAAAGTTACTATAAGTCACTTGGAATCACTCATTTAAAGTCACTTTAAGTGACTTAAGACGACACGGTTAGATGAGATGGCTGCTAGTATTACAGCTGATCTACTCTGTGTGTGTGTGTGTGTGTGTGTGTGTGTGCGTGTGTGTGTGTCCTCTCTGCAGGCAGCTGAGCTTCGTGCAGCAGCGCTGCGATGCCGAGGCGGAGGGAGACGGCGTTGCCGCTCTGACCTCAGAGGAACGGTCGCGCTGGGCGAAGGTGAGCAGCAAAAAAAAAAAAAAANAAAAAAAAAAAAAAAACAGAAATTAGGTCAAACAGGAAATAGAACATGTTTCATTAGATCAGAGCGCACCTGAGGATTAATGATGTCACTTCCTGTGTCTGCAGGTGCGAGAGCATCTGATCAGCATCGACCCGCACAACAAGACGATCCTGGAGACGATTCAGAGCAGCCTGTTCACCGTCTGTCTGGACGCCGCCAAGCCGTACTCCACGCCGCACAACTACACCAACGTACGGCCGCTCCGCTCCTCTAAAGGAGCACGCCGCTGGTTTTGTATGTTTGAGCCCCGTACATACATCCTGCATACATGTTACGTTACAAACATACGACTGGATGGCGTTGGTTTCAGTTCTTTGTTATTAAATCATCTTCAGAGATGTGAAACGTGCTGAGATTAATAATCATTAAAAAAAAAAAAGATTAATAATCACAACTTTCCTTTGNTGAAACGTGCTGAGATTAATAATCATTAAAAAAAAAAAAGATTAATAATCACAACTTTCCTTTGTCAAAGTGATTTAACTGATCAAACACGGAGCTACATGTGAGAAAACACACGTCTCCGCCATGGAATATTCAGTAGCTCCAGGAGAAGTCGGCTTTTACTGAAAATGACCGTGGCGTCTGTTTTCAGACGTACGTATCAGCAATTCTGAGTGATTTTGTAAAAATTAGATGATTTAGAAAAATAAACACGGTTTTATGCTTTGGAAAATAGGTGTCAGGAACATTACATGTATGTGGTATTTATAGGGCTCAAACATGCAAAACCACCAGTATGGTCCTTTAAGACTGCAGTATTTACCGTGCAAATAACAGTCTGGTAATTATGTGTCTGACTGACCTTTGAACTCTGCAGATGGCCCTGCAGGCTCTGACGGGCGACCCGACCGTTCGCTGGGGAGACAAATCCTACAACTCCATCAGCTTCTCCGACGGAACCTTCGGATCCAACTGTGACGTGCGTGTGTGCATGTGTGTGTGCGTGTGTTTGTGTGTGCATGTGTGTGTGTGTGTGCGTGCGTGTGTGGTGAATGAAACAGGATGTGTGACCCTGTTTTTTTTGTGACGATGCTAATAATGGAACAGGAAGTTGTTTTTTTTTAAAAATGGAACAGGAAGTGATCGTCTGTTAAAGTTACTTCATAATAAACTTTTCATACATTTCTGCTCTGTAACGTTAAAACTCAGATCGACCTCGACACGTCTGAGATAAACAACGTTTCATAAAGCCGTTGATGCTTTTTCTTTGTTTATATTTAGCATCATTGTTTATGTTTAGCATCATTGTTTATATTTAGCATCATTATTTATGTTTAGCATCATTATTTATATTTAGCATCATTATTTATGTTTAGCATCATTATTTATATTTAGCTTCATTATTTATATTTAGCATCATTATTTATGTTTAGCATCATTATTTATATTTAGCATCATTATTTATGTTTAGCATCATTGTTTATATTTAGCATCATTATTTATGTTTAGCATCATTGTTTATGTTTAGCATCATTGTTTATGTTTAGCATCATTATTTATGTTTAGCAGCATTATTTATGTTTAGCATCATTGTTTATATTTAGCATCATTATTTATGTTTAGCATCATTATTTATATTTAGCATCATTATCTTGCTGCTGTTTTATATTTTATATCTGTATGAAATATGAGCACAAAGAGTCAAAAACCAAAGTCATGTTTAAAGTCTGAAGAACATCATTCTTAGGGGTATTATGCATTGGTTGTTTTGCAGCATGCGCCATATGACGTGTTGATTGTTTTGCAGCATGCGCTGTATGACGTGTTGATTGGTTGTTTTGCAGCATGCGCCGTATGACGTGTGCATTGGTTGTTTTGCAGCATGCGCCATATGACGTGTTGATTGTTTTGCAGCATGCGCTGTATGACGTGTTGATTGGTTGTTTTGCAGCATGCGCCGTATGACGTGTTCATTGGTTGTTTTGCAGCATGCGCCATATGACGTGTTGATTGTTTTGCAGCATGCGCTGTATGACGTGTTGATTGGTTGTTTTGCAGCATGCGCCGTATGACGTGTTCATTGGTTGTTTTGCAGCATGCGCCATATGACGTGTTGATTGTTTTGCAGCATGCGCTGTATGACGTGTTGATTGGTTGTTTTGCAGCATGCGCCGTATGACGTGTTCATTGGTTGTTTTGCAGCATGCGCCATATGACGTGTTGATTGTTTTGCAGCATGCGCTGTATGACGTGTTGATTGGTTGTTTTGCAGCATGCGCCGTATGACGTGTTCATTGGTTGTTTTGCAGCATGCGCCATATGACGTGTTGATTGTTTTGCAGCATGCGCTGTATGACGTGTTGATTGGTTGTTTTGCAGCATGCGCCGTATGACGTGTTCATTGGTTGTTTTGCAGCATGCGCCATATGACGTGTTGATTGTTTTGCAGCATGCGCTGTATGACGTGTTGATTGGTTGTTTTGCAGCATGCGCCGTATGACGTGTTCATTGGTTGTTTTGCAGCATGCACCATATGACGTGTTGATTGTTTTGCAGCATGCTCCGTATGACGTGTTGATTGGTTGTTTTGCAGCATGCACCATATGACGTGTTGATTGTTTTGCAGCATGCACCGTATGACATGTTGATTGTTTTGCAGCATGCACCATATGACGCCATGGTTCTGGTGTGTCTGTGTCATTATGTGGATCAGCANTTGTTTTGCAGCATGCACCATATGACGCCATGGTTCTGGTGTGTCTGTGTCATTATGTGGATCAGCAGCTCAGAGCCTCAGACGGCAAATGGAAGGTAAACTTCCTGTTACACAGAAACCCATACTTCCTCCATCAGCTTTTATTTTTATTATCAGTTAAATTAAAGTTGACCTTGTGACCTTTTTGGCGTTGTCAGGGCTTGGACGCCGTCCGGCCGATGCCATTTCCTGAGGAGCTGGTGTTCACTGTGGACGAAAAAGTTCGGAACGACATCAGCCACGCCAAGCAGCAATACCTGGAGACGGTGAGCCGATATTAAACATCAAATGCCGAGGGAAATGATGTAACCATGGCAACAGCTGCATCTGTTCTGTTTTAACAGACGCAGGACCTGCAGGTGGTTTGTTACGCCTTCAGCGGCTTCGGAAAAGCAGCAATCAAACAGAGGAAGCTGCATCCTGACACCTTCGTTCAGATGGCACTGCAGCTAGCTTACTACAGGATGCACGGAAGGTATGGGACTCTTCCTCATCAGGTGTGTTCATCAGATGTGGGCGGAGCAGGGAGAGATGGCTCAAACATGCTAAATCAGCAGTATGGTCCTTTAAAATCCAGCCATTATTTTTCCACAATACTTGTCAAGAACTGAAGTGTTGGACGTGAAAACTTTGAGCAGGTGGAGGTGAAACGTCAGCGTGTTTTTAACAGACGTCATGCCAGACAAACACGGCTGCAGCATGGTGACATGTCAGCGTGTTTTTAACAGACGTCATGCCAGACGGACACGGCTGCAGCATGGTGACGTCAGCGTGTTTTTAACAGACGTCACGTCAGACGGACACGGCTGCAGCACGGATAAAACAGACATCAGAAATAAATAACCACGTATCTTCTCTCAGGCTGGGAAGCTGTTACGAGACGGCGATGACTCGCATGTTTTACCACGGCAGGACGGAGACCATGAGGCCGTGCACGCAGGAGGCGGCGGCCTGGTGTCACGCCATGCAGGATGCCACGAGCAGCGTGAGTTTATCTGAGAGACGCACAGCCATGTCAGAACATGTTTGTTTATCTGGGAGAATGATGAATTCATACGGTTCCTCTCAGGCTGATGCCCGGAGGAACGCCATGATGCTCGCCTTCAGCAAACACAACAAACTGATGGCGGAAGCTCAGGACGGACACGGTGAGGACGTCTCACAGGACGTGTTTCAGCTTCAGATTCCTGTCTCTGCCTTCAGTTTGAATGTTTCCTCACGTCTCTGCAGGCTTTGACAGACATCTTCTCGGGCTTTACCTCATCGCCAAAGAGGAGGGACGGCCCGTTCCAGACCTCTTCACCGATCCGCTCTATGCTAAGAGGTACCAACGCTGCTCCTTTAAATTACATCCCATCAAATCACCATGGCAACGTTTCCATGTCTACCGTTGTGTTTTTCTGCTTTAATAACCACAGAAATCCATTTTTCTGCCGTCATGTGAATCCAGTATAACTGATGCCTCATTATTGACCCTTAGATTGACCCTTAGACTGACCTTAGATTGACCCTGGGTGCTGTGGGAGTGTGGGTGGGGTCTGTGGGTTTGCTGAGTGGGCTGTGTTTTTCTGCAGCGGCGGCGGTGGAAACTTTGTGCTGTCCAGCAGCCTGGTGGGCTACACTAAGGTCCTGGGGGTCGTAGCTCCCATGGTGTACCAGGGCTACGGCTTCTTCTACTGCATCAGAGACGACAGGTGAGCGTCGACACGCCGTCACAGCGCCGTTACAACACGCTGTCACAACACGCCGTCATAGCACAGCTATTATAGCCATTATAACACATGCTGTGCTGAGTAGGGCTCCTTAAAGGACCATGCCAGTGATTTTGCACATTTGAGCCCAACAGATACTACCCGCATACACATTACTGAAAACCATTTTCCAAAACTAAAGCCATGTTTTATTTTCCTGTCATTTTGCTGCGCTCCCTAATGTTTAAAAATCAGACGTTCAGGTGATACATACACCTTCAAATTCAGTGTTTCACCTGCTGACAGGAATGTTTGAACGTACGCTGCAGGCTGAGTTAAATGTGAACTCGTCCCGGATTTAAATCTGGTTTTCCTGCAGGATAGTGGCATCCGTCTCGGCGTGGAAATCGTACCGTCAGACTGACGCCGAGACGCTGTTTCACGTCCTGAGTCGCTGCCTGCACGAGATGCTTCAGCTGGCCACCACCTCTCAGCTCTAACAACTCTGACCTTTGACCTTTTACTCTGCTACTGGTTGTTTCTGCACACGTCAATGCAAATACATAGAGACGTTATTTTCTGGGATTAATATTTTAGGATTCTGTAGGAATTATTATCATGGATGTTTGTTTTTCAGCAGAAATGATGCTGAATCTTAAAACTTGAATCCGCATATTAGTCGAGCTGTCGAAGAAAAAAAAATGTTTTCTAATATCTTCCTTTAAAAGAGGACAGATTTTAGACTCGTAGCCTCAGAATTCCTGTTATTAAAGGACATTCCATTTATTCTGCTGCATGATCTTTAGACTGCAGTTCAGTCATAATAAGTTTTAATAATGTTTAGTTTGGATTGGTCTTCCCAACTCAAAACTGCATAAATAAAAAAACTGTATTAATCAAAATATTAATCATCGGCTTTAAAACATTTCCCAATTTATGAGAAAATATTAACGCGTTTTGAAAATGTATGAATTTTGTTGAGCCTGCTGACAAGTTTTTACTGTTTTTGGATCTTTTAACTAAATCCTTCTGACTCCTCCCACTGTTTACTTTTATTATCATAATCTGATCTGTCATGTTAAAAGACTGTAAAACAACATTAAACCTTAAAGATGGCATTTTTTTCTACAGCAGTTTAAGACTTAAAGGAGCATACCGATGATTTTGCATGTTAAAGTCAAATAAATACAACCTGCATTACATTACTGAAACTTTTCCAAAACATACTACTGGAACAGTAAATATTAGAATTGTTTTTCCTACCTTCCAGACTGACATTGGTTTAAATAACATGAGACTTAAAATACAGTTTTATGCTTTGAAAATGATTTGTAGTAATGTATACTGGTAATATTTATTGGGATGAAACATGCAAAATCACCAGTATGGCCCTTTAAGACTCAACACTGAAGCTGTAAAATGATTTATGTTTGTAACCACAAACTTCCTTCACGTTCAAATGAAAAATAATTGAATATGTTTAACCATGGTTAGCATCTTACTCTGAAAAAATCATTAAATTGAAATTAATAAAGTGAAATAAATTGGAAACGTAATAAAGACTAAATGATAAAGCTGAGACGTTCGTATCTGTTTGATTTTCCATGTTGATTTTGTTGATTTTTTTTTTAGATTTTTGATCTTTTTGTGACGTTAACGCAGTCAGCTGATTTAAAAACAAGTCTACGTTTCAGTAACTTAATACAAAACTTTTAATAATTTTTATATATAAGAAAATCTTCAAACTTGCCTAATTCAGTGCTTTTGTAGAAATAAAATGATTTTTCTCATAACTGTTAGCTGTTCAACCCTGAAACAAGTTAGAATTAGTTAAATCATGAATAATAATAAAGTAAATTATCTGTGCATTTGGCCAAATGCACAGACCGACATATTCAGAGAGGTTATTGTATAAAACATGTTAAATCCAGCGTTATTGTGAGCGTTAATCTTCATACAGTCATGCTACATTTTATCATTTAGATTAATGATTTTACATTAGAGCTTTTGGCACTTAGTGATCAGACAGAGATCAATAAAGAGGCGTTAGCAGCAAACAGGAAGTCCCAGGCTGCAGCAGGAACGTCTGCTCACGCCGAGCAGACTTTTAGATGTTTATCCTGACTCCTTCACGCCTCAGGTCACACGGAAGTCGTCGACCCCCTCGTGACTCGGACGAATGATGAAATGTCTTCAAGACTAAACGACAGGTCTGGTTGTCTTAAAGAACTACAGCGAGCGGACAACAGAACCTGAAGGAATAGAAGGATGCAGGTGAAGTAGCAGGAGATAACGGCGTGCTCGTTCCAGGTCATCACAGCGTTTTTACTCCCGGCCGTGGCCCATCTGTGTGGTGACCAGCGTGTGGTACACGCCTTTCTTAGCCAGCAGCTGATGATGCGTGCCCTGTTCCACCACCACGCCTTCCTGGAAGACGGCGATGCGGTCTGCGTTTTGGATGGTGGACAGACGATGGGCCACGACAATACATGTCCTCCCCTGCCTGGCCTGGTCCAACGCTTCCTGCACCACCTAAAGACGACAATAACGACACGACGCAAGATTAAAAGGAAACTCTAATGATGCGTTCCAGACAAACTCGGAAATTTCAAACCTCCGACTAAAAAATGCATTGGAACGGCTTGAAGTCGAATCAAATCCATCGACCCCGACTTCACGAGTATGACGTCACTAAACATGGCGNCTTGAAGTCGAATCAAATCCATCGACCCCGACTTCACGAGTATGACGTCACTAAACATGGCGGCGCCGTGGAAGCGAGCTTTGTGAATGGAAATAATCAGTTAACAGCCGAATTAAGTATTTTTTTTACGTGACATTGAAATAAAAAAAGGCAAAATATATCATTAAGTTAACTATCTCTAGGTCAAAATATATCATTAAATATATCATTAAGCTAACTGTCTGTAGTGAATAATAACTGTTATTGATAAGTGTGAATAATTTCAGAAAATTAACTTTTCTTATTACTGTGATTAATAAAATTGTAAAACAATCCAACCAAACATGTGATCTAATGTTATTACTGTTTATTTATTTTATAGTATTTATTACTAACTTTAATTTATAGTGTTTATCCACGTTCAGCCATGTTTTTTGTTTACATTTAGCATCGTGGGAGCTGGAACGCTCGGAGGTCGGAACTCGGAATTTTCATCTGGTAAATTCCGACATCCGACTGTGACCGGAACGCAGCTTTATTAGTTTTTGTGATTCTAATAGAAAAGGCAATTTCAAGGCTTTGAAAAGTCTCGACGCATTTATCTAGATTGTTTCGAAATGTTTCGCTCAACGCTGGCATCTGCTGGCAGGTGATGGAACTGCAACTCCTGTTCCAAAACGTGATTTTCGTGCAGATGCAATCAAACCATCAGTTATTGATTGAGGCCTTGTATCATATGTGACCAAACAGACACACACTTTATGCTTTTGGTTTATAGACTTTATGATATAAATATTTATCTTATCGCATCTTTGTCATGGCAACTGACAGCATTTTTTGTTTATTATACTTATGAGACGATGATGTGTCTACATTTTAATTTGTGCTAATTGTTCTAAACCAGTTTTCAATAAAACCTTTCCCTTTATTCATTGATGAAAATTGTGGCACGTGTGGCGGCGTTTAGCCACGCCTCCTAAATCGTCACGTGACGTCTGCGTGAGAAGTTTCCAAACAGCTGTCGGAACACGTATTGGAACGGGGTGTGTCAGTGTGTTTGGAACCCGTTCTAACTTCCGTGTTGAAATGCCGTCTGTAGATTCCAGTCATTTGACGTCACCAGCAGACGTTTATCACGAATCCAGAAAACAGGTTTTAGTGGAAACACGGTTCGGCTCTGACCTTTTCGCTCTCCGTGTCGAGCGCTGACGTGGCCTCGTCCAGCAGCAGCAGTTTGGGGTTTCGGAGGATGGCTCGGGCGATGGCGATACGCTGCTTCTGACCGCCGGACAGCTGTGTCCCTTTATCTCCCGCCTGAGTCTCGTACTTCTGCTCAGAAAACAGACATGTACAGTTTCTGCACATATTTGCCAATTAAATTCTAAAACTTTTCCATTATTTTTGCTCAAACTTTTCTGTGGTGTAATAAGCAAACTTTACGACTAGCACGGTACTGCTAGCTAAACCTTTTACGCAAACGTGTGGACTGAAACTTGAAGAATCACAAGATCAACTCATACCTTAAACCTTTTTCTTAAACTCTTTATATTTCTCACCAGATAGCCAGGTTTTATTAAAACTACGTTTGCCTGGTTGTGATGATGATTCAAACGAGCCACTGCCAGCTAAAGTCTAGCAAATGTTAGCTTAATCAGTTTAGCTAAATCAGTTTCGCGAGAGAATACAGAATTGTCAGAAATTATCACTACTGGTTTCCTTAAAAAAAAAAAAAAAAAAAAAAAAAAAAAGTCATATGAGAGGAGACGTTGAAGACATAACATGTTCCTGATTTCACATCTCGAGCTCAAGTTTGACTTGTCAAGATTATAATTATTGCTAAAAATTTCCATAAATTTTCCAAAATTTTGGGGATATTTCATCATTTTCCCAAATATTTCCATGTCTTTTCTGTAGAAACTGGATGCNCAAAATTTTGGGGATATTTCATCATTTTCCCAAATATTTCCATGTCTTTTCTGTAGAAACTGGATGAACATAACGTTACGCTGCTGAAATGATGCCGTAAGTAACCTGTAAGAAGAGGATTTATATTCGTTAACTCTGGGAAGTCAGAAACTCTCAGGTCAGGTTCACCTNACCTGTAAGAAGAGGATTTATATTCGTTAACTCTGGGAAGTCAGAAACTCTCAGGTCAGGTTCACCTGTTCGTACCTGATGTCATGAAGTTGTTTATTTACCTGTGGCAGCTCGTCGATGAAGCTGTGGATGTTGGCTGCTTTGGCGACCTCCTGGATCTCCTCCATGGTCACGGTGCGGCTGTTGTCTCCGTAGGCGATGTTTTCGGCTAAGGAGCAGTCGAACAGCACCGGCTCCTGGGACACGATGCCGACCTGAGCTCTCAGCCAGTGGATGTTCAGCTTTTTAGCATTAACGCCGTCCAAAACCTGACGATTAGAGCAGAAACAAAATAATTTAATATTAGCAAACACCATTTCCTGTCCTAACCTCAAGTCTAGATCTTAGTCTGTGACTCCTCCTCCCCCCAGGTAGAGAGCAGATATAATAGAACTGATTAATCAATCAAATATCCACATTGTATTGGCTTGAGCTAAGTGTGGCTAACCCTACTGGCTTCTATAGCAGTACTATGAACCTGAAGCTAGCTTGTTAACAACCTGCTACATGAAGCTAGCTCGTTAACAACCTCGCTACCTGCTACATGAAACTAGCTTGTTAACAACCTCGCTACCTGCTACATAAAGCTAGCTTGTTAAGAAACTTGCGCCTGACTTGAACGCTTGTTATTTGAAGCTAGTATGCTAACAAACAGAACAAACAAGATGCACAAAATGAAGCCAACAAAGAAACATTTACCTTCTCTGTCACTACAAGTACATCAACCTCTATGATACTACATGTACTGACTATATCTTTAAGATACTTTTGCGTGGCATAAATCTTTAGGAGTACTCTTAGAATGTTTTATAGTTATTTAGTCACGGTGAGAATGTGTGATGATGTAACGGGCGGCGAGGCTTTGGTGATGAAGGATGTGATAAGATGAGAGAATAAATATAAATCCTTTTGTCCTTCACAGAGCGGCATCAGCAATCCCATCAAGATCAAACATGACAGTGAAATAATAAAGATACACACACACACACACACACACACACACACACAGTAGATGTTTCAAAGTCCGTGTCTGATGAGCACATGCTGTAAAAAGCAATGAACAGGTTAAATCAGTAACTGCTCGTTAACGGGCTGTAGGTGAAGAAGCACAGCTGTTAACGAAGTTCATTCTGCTGTTTCTATAGTAACAAAGTAAAACGAGACGATCGCTGTTTTTAAAACAACAATCCAACAGTACAATCAGCAGCGTGTTCCAGCTAAGAGACAACACGGACACATGAAAACGTTTGACGCTCCTGCAGCGTTGTATGTTTAAGCCGTCTTTAATCGTCTGGATGCTGATTGGTTTAAAGAAAATCTTCTAAATGTTCATTTATAAATGGAGAAATGACTGTTTACGGTGTGAGCGGCCATGTTGAAATGACAGCAGTCTAACTCTGGGCTGGGAAAGAATTTTACGACTTTCTGAGTTGGAATTCTACTTGAGAGTTTTTCCTGGTCGGAAGTCAGAAGTTCCATGTTTTGAGTTTTAAATGAATTTGATGAATTAGACGTCTAATTAAAATAAAAAAAGCGTCTTTCTGTCAGGATTGACTGAACTCTTTTCTCACAGTAAAAGTTATGAAAACATTATTCAACATTTTGTGTTTTCATGTAATTATATTACCAGCTTCCAGGTTTAACATCAGACTGAAACTGGATTTGGAAGCTCGTCATGTTCCGTGTTAAAGTTTCAAAATGGTTGTTAATGAGAGGAAAATAATAAATAATAAAGTATACCTGTTCTTTAAGATAAAGTCTGTTTAGGTTTTTTTTTGTTTTTTTTTTTTTGAAGTTTTGAATTTGGCCTATAGTTTTCAATTACAAAGCTGAAAAAAAACTGGAAATAATAGTTTATAATAGTTTTTCAGAGAAGGACTTGATCACAAACAGGAAAATTAAATTTATAATAGTTTTTATCAATAATTCTTTTCTTGTTTTTTCTAGTTTTACTTCGTTTTTTTTTTTTTACTTTCATTTTAGATCTTGATATTTCTCAATTATGTGGAAACTCAAATACTTTCTATTCTACAGTGTATATACGTATATGAAATATATATTATATAATTTAGATTTTTTTGCCTCTTTTTTTGTCTAAGTTTTTCTAGAATTTCTTCCCTTACTGATTTTTGAAGCTTGTTTTTATAGAATTATTTTTTTTTTCTTTACAAAGTAGCAGAAAACAGACAAGCTTTGCTGAAATTCTCAAAATGTTCACAAGCTAACATCACCATCATCCTCATTATCATCCTCATCACCATCACCATCCTCCTCCTCCTCCTCCTCCCGTTTTTAAGCGTATCAGTTTTCTACCCTTAACAGGACAAACGGGTAAAGAAAATGGGTGGATGGTTTTCTCACCACTCGGCCCTCTCTCGGGTCGTAAAACCTCTCCAGAAGCTGGATGGTGGTGCTTTTTCCACAGCCGCTGCTTCCTACCAGAGCCAGCATCTCGCCCTTCTTCACCTTCAGGTCCAGGCCCTGCAGGACGGGGACGTCAGGACGCGACGGGTAGTTAAACCTCACCGCCTCAAACCGGACGTTCCCCTCAAACTTCGCCTGGAGTTTAGGAATGAACAGAGAGAGAGGACCGCTTCATGAGCACATCAACAGCTGTGTGTGTGTGTGTGTGTGTGTNTGTGTGTGTGTGTACCGGTGACTCTCCCTCCTCGGACAGGTTGTCTATAGCCGGCTCTCTCGCCATCAGCATCATCAGGTGGGCCGCTGAGACTTTGGCCTTGGCGTAGTTTGGCGTGAAGGAGTTGGCCTCGCCGACGGCCATGGCGCCGTACAGGACGGCAGATATCACCCTGGGAGAAACAGTCACGTTAAAAATGACTTCATACATCACATGATGATGGTGACATGACGGAAACGAGTCCTCTGTTCAGGTTTTGTGTCCACAGCGCAGTTTGGACTTTTTTAAACTGGTAAGTTGTAACCGGGCAGACTTTGACTCGACGGCTAAAATCTACGATCTAAACCAACAAAGTTAAAAATTCAAGTTGGAACCTGTTTTTGTTGCAACGTTCAGTACGTTCACGTTAAAACTCTGATTATACTCCAATTAAGGCAATAAGTCAATTTTTTCAATCACGTAAGCATCATAATTAGTGAAGATCACAGTAATCTCGCTCCGAGTAAAAGATTACGGGCGTTTTACTCGTTATAATCTCAGTATTATTTTCTAACCTGGCAGACTCTGATCATACTCTGATCATACAACACGTCACATGTACTTGCTGAACCGTGGAATCCTATTATTTTTGTCCATGTATTGCACATATTAATTAAATTTTTGCTTTAATTGGAGTCTGGACAAATAATCGTTTTGTGCATATAAATGTTATAAATGTACCGACTGTGTCGCAGGTTTTCTAACATCCAGTACAGTACCTTCTAATTTATTCATATTTTATGATGGCGTTTTACTTTGGGATCAGCTGGAAAAAACATCTGAAAATCAATGATCAATAATTTTTGGACATAAATTTGAGCTAAAAATAGAGGCTTGTTTTTCAGGTACTTCTAGATGATTTTACACAATGTGTATATTACAACTGGAGTTAAACCACCCATTTAGCATGTTTGAGCCTAATATATTCAGTTTTCATACATGTTACGTTACTGACAGTCATTTCCCAAAGGATAAAACTGTATTTCAGCTTTCCTGATATTTTGCTAAATCTCTTAATCTTTCTAAATCAAATATTCAAGTGATACACCCACCTTAAAAATCCATGTTTCTCCTGCTAATAGTTACACAGCCTTATGAAGTCACGGTCCTTTAAATTTTTCCATAAACGCAGGTCTTCTTTTGGGACTATATTCCCCGGTGGAGGCATACATTCACTCCACGCTTTTTATTGAGCTTAAACACTAAAATTACATAACTTCTAAAAAAACCTGAATACACGTCTTGTTGGTGATGATGGATTACCTATCCCAAGAACGTTTACAGTATCAACAAGTTGATTTTAATAGCAGAATGAACTGAAACCAATGGAGGTCTGGAAGGTAGGAAAAACATTTTTAATTCACCATTCCAGTAGTATGCTTTGGGAAATGATTGATGTAACGTTACATGTATGAAAACTGAATATATTAGGCTCAAACATGCTAAATGGATGGTTGATAAAAAAAAACTCTCCAGTTTTGGGTTTAAGTTAGAATAAAAGGATGATTTTATATCTATTACATGTAAACAGAATTTTATTTTATTATTTTTACCTTTTAAAATGTTGACTTTGCTTTAAGCTAAAATCTGTTTATGACACAGAACAGAAAGAGTCACTGGATTACATAACTTACATTAATTAATGACATCTTTACCTGTGTGTGTGTGTGTGTGTGTGTGTGTGTGTAGATGTACACACACGTCACACGTGTTAGTGTTTTGCTGATGAATCAGTCCGTAATGTAATGATAATAAAGAGGCCGTGAGTGTGCAGGTCAAAGGTGAACATGAGTCACATGTTCAAACCTCGACTCACATGTTATTTTCATGCCATGAACCCACTTTTATTCTCTCTTCATATTGTCATGTAACGGAGGTAAAAACAGGAAGTGATCAGGTGTTGTGGGTTTGGATTGGACCGTCTGCAGCGTTTACGGCGATGAAGACGTTAATATCTCTCTGGTTTTTATAGGTTTATGGTCTCACAGAAGTTCACTGTCAGTGAACTTTGGACTTCCTGTTTGAGTCACCCTGCATTCCGTGTGCTGTGTGTGTGCCGGGTGGCGTGTTATCATTGCTAAGGTTCATGGCAACCCCTGACATACTCAAGGTCTGGGTAATGATTAAATCCTACGTCATGTACCGTCCTCTCTGTCTGCTGTAACCTGCTGTAATCGCCGCTTCTCTTTGCACGCAAACTAACCGCTAATCTCACGCTAAGAGATAAAACAGTCGTGGTCGTGACTCACAGGAACACGCCTTCAAAATCCATCCTTCCAGCCACAATCAGCCAGGCGCCGAAGCGGAAGCAGCCCGCGTACGCAAAGTAGATCATGGCCTGCGAGAAGGAGAAGGTGATGCCGTAGACGTGGGCCTTCTTCTGGGAATTCCTAGAAAGAGAACGAGATCTCAGCTCATTTTCTGTGACAAAAAACTAAATTCAGTTGATTCACACAGAATCCGTGTATTTCCCGTGTTTCTGAGGGAAGTATGTAAATAAATTATATCACATACTTGTACGGCACTTCGAGGTTTTCCTGGTATAAAGACTCAAACGTGGGTTCTCTGGTGAGCGAGGCGACGGTACGGATGTTCTCTATCGCCTCTGTGGCGATCTGCAAAACACGACAACGATCACACACAAAGTTTACATGCTAAAGTTTACATGCTAAGGATTCTTCTGGATCCTGGATCAAAAATATGATCAGCTCCAAAATTTAACTGCTTCCTCTCCATTTATCTGTCTCCACATCCATCCACAGCTTTTTGAGATATCCTGCTAACAAACACGCCCCCTCCCATGTGAGGTCATGCGTTGCCGTAGCGACATGCTCTGTTCATGAAACATCACTTCAGCAGAGTCTCTACCTTTCCAGCTTTCTCCAGCTCCTTCTTGTCCTTGGTGGTGTGTCCGCCGAGCAGCTTCATCTGCACGGCGCCGGCCAACGCCATGACGGGAACCACGGCCAGGATGAGCAGCGTCAGCTCCCAGCCGTACACGAAGGAGATGACGATGCTGGTGCCCAGGTTCGCCACGTTCTNGTCAGCTCCCAGCCGTACACGAAGGAGATGACGATGCTGGTGCCCAGGTTCGCCACGTTCTGAGCCAGCGTGGCCATGCGGACTCCTGTCGCCTGAGGAGGAACAGGAACACGGTTCCTTCAGGTGTGTTTTTGCCTGTGCGCGTGTGTGTGTGTGTGTGTGTGTGTGTGTGTGCGTGCGTCTTACCCCCTGTACTTGAGCNCGCGTGTGTGTGTGTGTGTGTGTGTGTGTGTGTGCGTGCGTCTTACCCCCTGTACTTGAGCAGCATCGGTGGCCAGTCTGGTCGTCAGCGCTCCAACACTGTTTTTGGGGTCATCATACCAGCCCAGATCCTGTCAGAGTACAGAAATATCCTTATTCACTACCATCAAATAAAACACTGAATTATGCAGCCGGACACGTCAGCGTCGGCGTGCTTACCTGTCTCATCATGGACGTAAAGGCCTTCAGTCTCAGCTTCAGCGTCAGAATCTCACCAGATTTCCCAAAACAGAATCCCTGTTAGCATCAACAGATAAATCCATCAGAACGATCCTGACACGTGTTCATACTGCAGCACATCCCACACACTTAAAGGACCACACCGGCGATTTTGCATGTTTGAGCCAAATAATGCTTGTATGTTCTCCATTCTCCTGTTCAGTGTGTGAAGGCAGCAGCACGTCTTCTTCACATCATGTGAAGCAGCATGTGGTTTTCCACACGTGATTCAGCTTCTGCTGTCATAGTTTTCTTCTTCATGGATCAAATGATGCTATGACTAGGAAAGGATCCACATTCATCTTTGTTACTCTGATTTACTTTGATAGGAAACTACTTCCTGTTTGGAGTTTCTGTCTGACCAATCAGCAGAAAGTGTTGTCACATGACTTTAGCTGATAGATTTTGGTTTGATTGGATGTTTTCCTGTGAGAAACTGAACCAAACCAACAGTTTAGTTCCTGATTCAGACCAGAACAAACAATCTGCAGATCTGAAAACACTGTAAGTCAATAAATCTGCCACTAGTAATGTGCCACAAACGTGTGTATTTTCATGTATTTCATGTATGTTACCTGTAGGAACATGGTGACAAAGGATATACCTCCTATAGCAGCAAACATGAGAGAAAAGAGCGTGGCTTTCTGCCTGACAACCTCTTGATCCGGCTCTGCAAACACCTGAGAGGTCACAACAATCACCTTTAACGTCTGACAAAAAAAACTCATTTTCATTCAGTTTACACAGACGATGTCTTACAGCAGCTAGAAAAACATACGTGACACACTGAAACTCTGAAGAACCTACAGCAATGATCTTTGAGAAGATGATGGCGAAGGCGGGCTGCATGGCTCCGTTGATGATGGCACAGATGAGTCCCACCACGATGTACGGCCACTCAGGAAGGTTCAGACGCAGAATCTTCAGGAAGGACACGGGAGGAACCTTCTCATCCTGTCAACAAGAGAGGAAGCAGCTGACCAATCAGATGGATGCGTGAGAGAAGGAGTGANCTCATCCTGTCAACAAGAGAGGAAGCAGCTGACCAATCAGATGGATGCGTGAGAGAAGGAGTGAGAAAGTGAACCATGGAGGTCATGTGGCTGAGGAAGGCCTGCTTCATGCTTCATGCCGCCGCCATGCAGACATGGATGTCGACTCCCAAAAAATTACTAAATTAATGAGTAGAAGTGTGTGTGTGTGTGTGTGTGTGTGTCACTCTACTATATCATACTTCCTGTTCGTCCACGTTGTTATCCTTTTCTTTCTCATCATTCCCGCCCTCTGAGCCGATGAAGGAGGAGCCTTTCGTGGACTTCCTCCTGTACAAAGACGTCTCTGAGAACGACATGATGGACGGACTCTTCTCCTCCATCGTCTGCTCGCATTCTGCCTCTGCGCCTGCCTCGACTTTTTGAAATGTCTGCGGCGGGAGATGTTAGGAAACCACAGACGATATAAACGCACATTAAACACGTTAAGGTGTGTGCGTGCGTGTGCGTGTTACCTGCATGGTGACCAGCGTGTGGTAGACTCCCTGTTTTTCCATCAGTTCGTTGTGCGTTCCCAGCTCCACAATGTTTCCTTTCTGAAAACCAGCGATGACGTCTGCGTTTCTGATGGTGGAGAGGCGATGAGCCACGATGATGGTGGTACGACCCTGTCTGACCTACACGCAAACACGTGTGTGAGTTTCTGCACGTACACATACATTTTTGTTTGCCTCATACATGTATTATATCTGTGACAAGTTGAACAGGGTCTAAATCAGCAGTGTTTCCCACACATAGGCCAAACCTGGGCCCGCCCAGGTGTCTGAAGACCCACCCAGGTGTCTGAAGACCCGCCCAGGTTTCTGAGGACCCGCCCAGGTTTCTGAGGACCCGCCCAGGTTTCTGAGGACCCGCCCAGGTTTCTGAGGACCCCCACCCAGGTTTCGGCAGACGACCCAGCCTTAACAACACAACTCCGACATGTGTGACAAAAACTCAGAAATTTGTGAAGAAAATCAAATTTTTGAGAGAAAAACTCTGAATTTCTGAGATTAACTCCTCCCCACTTTCACACCTCAACACGCCTGGCCAATCACTGTGTGAAACAGTACTTAGCGAAGCGGCGAGTCAGAGAGTTACAAACCACCAGATTTGGACTCGGACCCCTGAACTGACCGGTGAAATGGGTTTCCACCACCGTCCTGCTCTCCGACAGGCGTTACGGATGAAGCGTACATTTGGTATTTCCATGAAAATATCCTTGAATGAATATCCTCGTTTACAGACTTACTGCATGTCCACATCAAACACGTGAAAACAGAGACATAGCATGTTTTTTAGCTGATGTCTTTCAAACAGCGGCTCCATGTCTGCATGACTTTCTTAACGTGTTACAAAGCACACACAAACTCATAACTCTAAACCGTGTGTGTGTGGTCATACCTTGTCCAAGGCCATCTGCACGATGGTCTCACTCTCAGCATCAAGTGCTGAAGTCGCTTCGTCCAGCAGCAGGATCTTGGGGTTTCGGACCAAAGCTCGAGCAATCGCAACCCTCTGCTTCTGTCCTCCGCTCATCTGAGTCCCTCGGTCTCCGACCAGCGTCTCAAACTTCTGCTCAGGGACAAAAGTCTCAGCATCAGTACATGGCAGACGGACTTCATGCATGAGGACGGGAAAAGACTAACGTACATCGGGAAGGTTCATGATGAAGTCGTAAGCGTTGGCGTCCTTGGAGGCTTGTTCGATCTCGCCGTCTGTCACGTCCAGTCGGCCATATCTGATGTTCTCAGAGATAGTGGTGGCAAAGAGGATCGGCTCTTGACTCACAACTCCAATCATCTCTCTCAAGTAGCGCACATTAAGAGTCCGTATATCGTGTCCGTCTATTTCAACCTGCAAAGAAGAAGCCGAAGGTTATAAAGCGCCGTAGCTGCTGAAGAACTCTTCATCTGATATCAATTTATACTTGGTGCATTTCCTGTGACAGAACAAGCTAACGGTGGAGTGAAACTAGCTTAGCGGTGACTTTTTGTCACGGTGACTTATTGTGATGTATGAACAATGTTAGCTTAGCTGCTATGCTAACTTCAGCTGAGTTCTTGTCTTGTGGTGGATCTGGACTTCAGAGCGTATTTAAGTTTAGCGTCATAGAGGCTAATTAGCATCATAACCTGCCAAAGATCAGATCTGATGACATCATCAGTCATTTTATTGATGTTTTATAACGACTGAAGACGAGCAGCTAAAGCTAATCTGAGCTACTGTTTACAAGCTAAAATATTACAGCATTTATTATTTCTACTTTACTGAAGGTAAAACTCTACTGTTTCTACTTTTACTCTGATTCATTTTACTCCTGTTGGTACAGCTTGTAGTATTATTTACTTCTAAAATCACCATGACAGCGCTGTTCACTGTTACACTGTTCATGTTGTCTTGAATATCATTATAGCTAAAACACCTTCAGATATCATGATATTATTTTAAGGCGATATCACCCAATCCTTTCATTAATGTGACAAACACATGAAATGAGTAAAATCCCAGCAGGTCAGTGAGTCGTAACCAGACCTCAAACGTCTGACGGTCTGCAGGAGTTCAGACTTACGGATCCTTCCAGAGGGTCGTAGAACCTCTGCAGCAGCTGGATCGTGGTGCTTTTACCGCAGCCGCTGCTTCCCACCAAGGCGATGGACTGACCGCTGCTCACGCTCAGAGACATGTCGCTCAACACCTGCAGAGGGAACACGCCAAAATTACATATGTAAAAACAATATGATGAAGTAAATAACTCTATGCAAAGGTACCAATAACTTATAAAATAATTCCATAAANAAAACAATATGATGAAGTAAATAACTCTATGCAAAGGTACCAATAACTTATAAAATAATTCCATAAATCATTGGTTGTTTTGACTTAAACTTGAGTTTGTCTGCCTTTGCTGTCAACTGGAACAACCAATCAGCATAAGGCCACGCCCACTGGTCCTCAGATCTCATCATTAAATGTGACATTTTGATAAAGGTGTTGTGAAATAAAAGAGAGACTTTTAAAAAACGGGCATTATGAAATAAAAGTGTTGTTATGAAATAAGATTTCATGATAATAATGACTTATGGAATTATTTTATAAGTTATTGGTACCTTTGCATAGAGTTATTTACTTCATCATATTGTTTTATATATTTAATTTTGGTGCGTTTGGCTTTCCGTAGTAAGGACAGACAGTCCTTACTACATCTGATGCAGCAGGTTTTACTGCAGTAAAACTCAGAGGAACGTACTTTGACGTCCGGCCTGGACGGATAGCTGAAGTGGACGTTCTTGAACTGGATGTTCCCGCTGATGGCGTCGGGTTTGAAGCCGGCGTCTGAGAAGCTGTCGATGCTCGGGTTCTGTGAGACAGAGTTAACGTTTTACTGGTGTTAAACCTCGGCGTCGGCTGGAATCCGCTGGTTTGGAGTCGGCATCCATGGCTGCTCAACTGGGATCAAACAGCTGATGCTTATCATGACCTCAAAACGCAGCCAGACAATGGCAGGAAGCGTGATCACGTTTAACACGGCTCCAGTTTATTATGATAAACCTTTGTGTTTCATGCTGCTCTTTGTGCGCTCACACTCTCACACTCTCACACTCTCACACACACACTCACACACTCCTGTTCTTTTCCTTCACAAAGTCTCAGGTCTGTTCTCAGGATCCAGACTATTTCATGTCGCTGTGGGGGGGGAGGGNAGGGGCAGGGGGAGGGGCCTCATCCTTCCTTCCTTACAGACTGTATATATCTGAAACGTTTGCTCGTGCACATGCTAATCTGTGCACGATGTGCAGATGTGCTGTAATTTGCAGCGTGCCGTTTCTTGTATCTGTGCTTGTGAGCTTGTTTGAGTGCGTTGTCATGGTGACAGAGTAGCAGGCACGCTGTAAACAAAACACAGGCCATCCCAGAATAGCCTCTGACAGGAATGTGACCGCGTCGACTCCGAGCGCTTCAAACACGTTATGCTGCGGCGTCCAGCTGCTCCACCGCCGTTTACGCTAAATCTAATGTCTTTCCGGCGTACAGCCAGGTACAGAAATATAAACAGGATTTGACTTTCATATTAAACTCTGAACGATGCGCGGCGGTAAAAGAGTTGAGTTCAGCCGCTGGTCATCAGGTCAGAACCGGTTAACATCGCTCCAATAAGCTGCCATTTCTGCATGCAAACAGCAGGAGCTGCTTCCCAGAGAGCCAGGGCACAGCGGTAAACCTTAAAGGACTATACCAGTGATTTTGTATGTTTGAGCCCAATAAATATGACCCGCGTACACGTTACATTACTGCCAGCTATTTTCCAAAGCATAAAACCTTATTTTATATTTCTGATTATCGTGCTAAGTCCTTTAATCTTTCAAATTGAAATGTTCAGCTGATATTTTCACCTTAAAATTCAATATTTCGCCTGATAACACACATGTCTGAATGTAGAAGGCACAGTTGTTTCAATTTTTCAGCGAAAGCCGTCTTCTCCTGAGACTATATTACCTGGCGGAGGCGCACGTTTTCTGCTGAATCCGTTAAATTAACGACAACAAAGAAAAACAACGTCTGGTTCGCAGCACGTTTCACGTCTCTACAAGCTGCTTTTTTATGTCGTACTAGAATGAACTGAAACCAAAGACAGTCTGAAAGGTAGGAAAAACAGTTCTAATATTTAAAATGGTTGTACATAAAGTAATAACCCGCATGCATGTATGCAGGTTGTATTTATTGGGCTTAAACATGTAAAATCACCGGTATGCTCCTTTAAGTAATACAAACTGGCAGCTGTCCAAACAGCAAAGAGATTACAGATCTGATTAAAATCGTTTCTGGGAGGAAACGCTGCGTTCTTACGTTGTCGATGATGCTGTAGACTTTGTATGCAGCGCCGCGGGCGCTGGCGAAGGATTGGATGTTGGGCGACGTCTGTCCGATGGCGAACGCTCCAATCAGCACGACGAAGAACACCTTCAAACAGACACTCAGCTTTTTAACGGCCAACTTGATATTTAACAGGAAACTAAAATCAGCTGAGCGAGGCGACTCACCGTGAGTACGACTCCGATGGAGTACTCGCCGCTCAGGATGAGCGTGCTGCCGTACCAGAACGCCAGCGCGTACGACAGGTAGATCATCAGGAAGGTAAAGCCCATGGCGATGTTGGCAGAGAGCGCTTTCTTTATTCCCATGTTGCGAGCGTCCTGCAGGTTCTTGTAATATCTGTCACAGCACACACACACACACACACACACACACACACACACACACACACNACACACACACACACACACAAAGGGAAACGGGAAAAGTGTGGCAGCCAGATTGCAGGGGGGAGGAGCCTAAACACGAGCTGTGAGTAGCATAACTAGCACGTTAGCAAAAAACTGCATTAAAGCTGGGAGACGTGCTGTCACGCCGCCGCAGCCCTGGTTTCCTGTTTCCTGCGCGGTGATGTAGCTAAAAGGCTGATTCATGCTAACGTGAAGCAGCTGCACAGAAAATGTGACGTCATATGACGTCAGAACAGCTGACCACGGCGGCCGCTGCTGAAAATGGCTGCACGCCACTCAGAGCATTTGTATGACGTAAACGCGCCTTCATCAACGACTGGGGGAGCAAAGAGGTGTGGAGGAAGAGGAAGTCGGTGTTTTAGGAAGGAAGCTGGATTTGTTTTGTTCGTTTTTGGTGAAGTTAAGTTCGCCAAAAGTTCCGGAGCTGAAGTTATCACGAAGGCGTTTATGCGGTACGCATCACCTCCAAATTATTATTAATTCATCTTCATCATCATCTCTCACAGTTCATGCAAATCTGTTCAGAAGAACTTTTGAGATACTCTGCTAACAAACAAACAAACGCCAGCGATCACATGACCTACCGTATAAACCCGTCTATAAGCCAACCCCCGATTAGCTTTTAGACGTTTAATAATAAAAACTCTTCTGATGCTGCAGTATATACGGTGCCTGGCAGAGGTCATAAGTCATTTGATATATGCACTGATTTCAACACACACACACACACACACACACACACACACTCACACACACACACACACCTCTTGATCTCCTTGTCCTGGCCGCTGAAGGCGAAGACGGTCCTGATGGCAGACAGCACCTCTTCGGCCACGGCGCCTGCCTTCGCGTACGCCGTCTGCTCTTTGGACGTGAAGGACGTCAGGACCTGTGAGACGGACAGAGACGCCGCGTCGTTAAAACACCTGCGTGATCCACAGGTGTGGACAGACAGGAAGAGAGGGATAGGACGCCAGACAGTCAGAATGTAAACTTAAAGGACCATACCGGTGATTTGTCTGATCGTACCATAGTAACGCATTTTAGTTTTCATGTTATTTTTCCAAATCGCCTAAAATTAAATTCAGGTGATGCAGCCACCTTACACGTTAAGACTTACGGCCAAATGCTGACGGCACGGTCGTTTTAATTTCTCTGCTGAGTCTACATTCTCTACGTTGGATCGGTTAAATTAACTTCTACAAGAAATAAGAACGACATGCTGTTCATGTGATCACAAACACGCTTCACGTCTACACGGTGATTTTTATGTTGTGGAATAAACTCAAACCAATGACGGTCTGGAAGGTAGGAAAAACAATTCTAATATTTACCGCTCCAGTGGTAAGTTTTGGAAAATGGTTGTCTGTGACGTAACGTGTATGCCGGTTGGTAAAACCACCGTTATGGTCCTTTAGCGGGATGCTGGGTACCTTGCTGAAGAATCCCGCGGAGATTCCCAGCACGGGACTGACGGCCAGGATGACCAGGGTCAGCTTCCAGCCTTTGGAGAAGCCGACGACGAAGGAAGCGATGAAGGTGGAGAAGGACTGGATCAGCATTCCCACCTTGTCTCCGATTCCCTCCTGGATCTTATAGACGTCACTGTCCAAAGAAAACGTCAACGCCTTTCTTAAACTTTAGTTGTTATTATATGTGACATGAATGACACACGTTATGCTGTGTTGACGTGTCGACGGTAGAAAATCAGCACTTCCTGCCGTTCTGACGAATCCAGACACGGAAACGCTGTTTTTGGTTATTTGGTGAGATATAATTCAGTATTAGATAATGTAATAGCATTTTAGCATTTTGCAGAATGTTGTCTGAGAAACAGCTGCGTCTCTGGCTGTTTTATCTTCTTATCTTATTGAATTATGTCTTATTGAAAAGAATAGAACATCCGGTTTTCCTGCTGCAGCACATGCTAATGTAGCATTAGCCTCATTAGCTCATTTTTCACCACAAATACACATTATGGTGGCTTTTTAATGGTTTAACAACCCCAAGAAGCCTGGCTAAGCTAAGCTAAGCTAAGATAAGCTAAGCTAAGCCAGCTCAGCCGTTACCCACTCTGTGAGTCGCGTGTTGAGCTCTCCCGTCTCGTTCACGTCAAACCAGCCGATGTCCTTCTGCATGATGCGGTGGAAGAACAGTCTGCGGATGCGTTTGACCTGACGGCCGGCTGCCAGCGTCCAGAACGCCACCTGCATGTAGGCCGCCACCAGGACGATGGTGCCCATGATGGAGTAGTAGATGGCATATCTGGAGAAAACATATGAATGTTAAATGTCTGGAAAACTGAATTCTGGAAGGAAATAACTGATGTTTGAGGGATTTCATGCTTGTCTATGTGGATGTATGATTCATAACATAAAAAATGAAATTAAAGGGGGATTTTACACGTGTAGTCCAGTCATTGGTCATGCAGCATGTTTCAGCACGTGAAAACTGCATAAAGGCTTTTTTGGCTGCAAAATCAGGGAAACGAACATCAAACATCATAACTACTTCCTGTCTGAGCGTCAGACGTGTGTTGTTGCTAGACGACAACTTTGAAAACTAAATCCTGTCAGATCGTGTTTTAAGCGTGTTTCGTGTTGTCTCACGCTGTGTGTTTAAACCTCTGCTTGGCTTCGTCCGTTAACAATTCCAATAGTCTCATTTTTAAAAAACCTGAGATTTAGTAAAATATCAGGAAAGCTGAAACACGGTTTTATCCTTTGAGAAATGATTGTCAGTAACGTATGAAAACTGAACATATGAGGCTGAAACATGTACAGTGTGCGGTATGGTCCTTTAAGATGTTTACTCTTTGATTAATGGGAGTAAAATGGAAGTCTGACGTCTCACCTGGTCATCTCCTCCTCCAGCGTGACGTTTGAGGTGGACATATCTGAGGGAGAAGTCACGTTACTCTGGTGTAAACTGGTTTAAACCGGTTTAAACTGGATTCATGACGTCATGGTTTCTGTCTGGACTCACTCATGGCGTCCATCACGAAGCTGTCCGTCATGTCCCCGAACACGATGGACAGGAGAGGCAGCACCATGCCGTTAGCCACGGCCATGACCGTCCCCAGGAGGATCAGCAGCACGTCCACGCCGTCCGCAAACCGGAACTGCTCTCACACACGGAGACGAAGACGAGGAAGAACAACAGGAAGAGCTCAGAGTCTGACACACACACACACACACACACTAAAATCACAGCAGCCATTATGTCCTCTCAGCAGGAGGTCCAGCTAACAACAGGAGGATGTGCTACATACACACACACACACATGCACGCACGCCACACATACGCACACATATCTACACACACACACACACACACACATCTACACGCACGCACACACACACACACACACACTTTTATCACACACACACACACAAACTGAGTCACAACATGAGCTCATACCAGAATCTCATTCCTCATTAAACCATTAAAGGAGCATACTGGTGATTTTGCATGTTTGAGCCCGTTAAATACAACTCACATCATTTCCCAAAACATACTATTGGAGTGGCACATTTTAGAATTGTTTTTCCTACCTTCCAGACTTCCTGGCTTCAGTTCGTCCAGTACGAATAAAAATCTACGTGCAGAGACGTGAAACGTGCCGAGATAAATAAACGCCGTTCTTATTTTCTGTCAAAGTTACTGAACTAACTGATCTAAACGAAAAAAATGAACATAGTCCCACTGAGAAATTAAAACACGTACATACGTGTCAGCAGGCGGAGCGTTAAATTCTCAGGTGTGAGATTCACCTTTACAGATCGGAGGATCTGATAAAACGGTTTTTGTTTTTGGTTGAGAGTAACGTAACATGTTTACAGGTCGTATTTACTGGGTTTAAACATAAAAATCACCGGTATGGCCCTTTACTCTGCTTACCAGAGCGATGGGGCCGACCATGGGCAGCTTCGGCTCCTTCTCCTTCTTCTTCTTCCCTTCCTGTTTTCCATCAGCGTTACTTTCTCTGCAGGATTCAGGCAGAAGAAGAAAAATTCATCCCTCTTTCATTTTATTGATGAATTATTGGAAACTAAACTGATCTGAGAACTTTATAAGTAATAAAGTCATAAACAGGAAACAGAAGTTAAGTGATATTATTGCCTTTTATCAGTTTTATCTGTATTTTAGCAGATATGCAGAAATAAATATTGTATAAATATTTTACAGGGTTCATTTTTTAAAGTCTGCCCGGCGATGGCTTGGATACGCTCCATAAAATAATAAAAATAATAAAATGAGTGGCTGTAGGAATGGATGGAATGGTGGAATTTTTAGCCCCTATTTTGTTTAATTAAATTAAAATGTTGTTATATTTCTGTGTAAATGTATAATTTTTTAATTTAACAATCTAAACTTTAACTTCTAAAAAACTGTTTTATCTGTAACTTTGCTGTAAAACATTCTTACTGTATTTTATAAATGTTTAGTGAAATTTGAAATAGTTTTACACAAGTTTTGATTGTTTTATTTTCTTACTTTGAAATATCAAAAATCCAGTATCAGTCAGATTTTATAAAAATGTATTTTATTTATTTTTACAGGGCAATATATATGAATCAGCATCATAAATATGGTGTAAATATATCAGATTTAGTCTAAAAGGCTCATTTTCATCTGCATCTAACTCTTACTTTAATATTTGAACAAAATTTTGTGTGTGTGTGTGTGTGTGTGTGTGTGTGTGTGTGTGTGTGTGTGTGTGTGTGGAGAGAAACAGATGAGCAGCTTAAAGTGTGTGTTAGTGTGTGTTTGTGTGTTAGGGTTAGGTTTAGGATATGTTAGTGTGTGTTAGTGTGTGTGTACCTGATGTCTCCGTTTAGCCCCTGTTTGTCTCTGGCTGTTTCTTCCTTTGCTTCCATGTCTGCGTCCTGTCAGCTGCAGCTTAATAATTCATAATAAAAAGAGAATAAATAACATGACGAAGCTGATCTGACACCTGGTTCTTATGATAAAAACACTAAAATCGCTGTTATGGAGAATAAAACTGATAATAAGTAGATAAAAATTAAAATAAAGCGCTCTGACGCACCGTTTCTCTGCTGTTTGTCCCGCAGACCGTCTGTCCTCCGGTGGACAGAGGAGCTCACACGCGTCTCCTCTCTCCTCACGTGTCTCCTCCTCTCCGTGATTCCTCCCGTCTGAAGGTCGGTTAGGTTTGGATGGAGGAGCTCACTGTCGCCCTCTGCCGTCTGCAAACAGAATTACATCACGCAAACTCCAGACAGAGGCGCTTTTACGCACACACACGCACACACGCACGCACGCACGCACACACACACACACACACACACACACACACAGCTTGTTTGTGAGTCCCACAAATCTGCAAATCCACCCGCAGCAAGAAATATCCTTTTACTGGCTGACACACCTGTTCACACCTGTTCACACTCAGGCTAATTATGGAGAGAGAGAGAGAGAGAGAGAGAGAGAGAGAGAGCACTTGACAGTTTTGAGAATTATTTTATAAAATATTAATTTTCACCAGTATTTGTACAGTTTGGTTTAAAAACACAAAGAGATCAAACACAATGCATCTTTACAAAATAATTACAGAAAAATGTTTAATTGAATCTCAAACAAAACGTGTTTTTAAAAAAAATCATCGTTAATAAAAGTTTAAAAACAAAAAACATCAACACAAAATGATTCCAATGTTTTTAAAATCATGCTACATAAAACATGTTCTAAAAGTAAATTATGTTTTAGAAAATCCACAAACAAATGTTTAAAACCAGTCAAAAAAAAAAAAAAAAAAAANAAAAAAAAAAAAAAAAAAAGACCAGGCTAAAGATTCCAGAGCAAACAGAAAAAAACTGCATTAAGAATTTACCAACAATCTTTAAAAAATCCAAAAATCTTTACTTTTTGTTACTGAAATTAGACCAAATCTCTGACTAATGTGCTGAAATCTACATGTTGGTAAAAACCCAAACATTACGAACTTTACGTCTGTTCAGACGTAAAGTTACTCTGAAGGCGAGTTGACGTCTTGGCCTGGACACGGCGTGACGTCACTGGCGTACTTCCTGTTTATGTCTTCGCGCAGGTCCGTCTCGCTGTCCACGTGTTTCCACATCTCTGTCTCTGCGTCGTCCTTCTGCGTCCTCGCCGGCCAAAACGGCCAAATATTCCTTAAAAATATACAACAGAAAGAAAATCAGACGAGACGCGAGTCAGATTTAACATTTAAATAACTTTCCTTTATTCTAAATGTTTTGTGCTTCAGTACTTGTTTAATTTAATTTTAGACATAATTTATTCATTGTTTGACATAAAAGGAGTTGAATGACTTTTCCTTTGCACCTTTCCGTGTCGGAGGTCGGGTTTTTCTGACTACAACATGATCACAGCATAAATATCACTTTTTATATGTTCATTAGGGTCAAATTCTATGGAAGAGGATTAGCGCCACATGAAAAAAAAAAAAAAGCCCAAAAAGAGTTCTGAGATTAAAGTCAGAATTCACTTTGATCTCAGAAGTCCTCTTTTCTACTTCTGTTTTTTTTTACATCTACATGTGTTTTTTTTTTTTACATGCCTCATAAAATACTACACACACATATAAATATTTCTCAAATGTTCTTCCATGTTGAAGTTGTATTAAAAGGAAAGATCGTAAAGAAAATTTAAAACGTGACTTACAGTTTATAGAACCACACGGCGGCTGCTGCTGCCGCCAACAGCAGCAGGACGACGCCGAGAACAATGAGCGCCGTAGGTACCGCTGAGAACAACATGCAACGAATGATTAGCACATCCGTCAACCAATCACAACAATCAGATCAATCCCACCAATCACATCAATCCCACAGACGCATTGATCCATAAACCCATCACTAACATCGTCACACTGAGCCTAATAACAGCACCAACCCGACGGCCTGAGTCAAGCTAACTGCTGATGAAGCTAGCTGTGACTCTTTCTGACCCCAACGCTGTGTCAGCCTATCGTTGTTATGGAGATGACGGGACGCTGAATGTGATTGGACCAAACCAAAGCAGAGAGACGCAGATGTGCAGCAGTCGGACATTTGGTTTCTCCACAGTGGAGAAAGTAGAGAATTTAGACTTGTTGTGTCGCAGTGATGTCACGCAATAACACAGATAACACGTATGAAAAGTAGAATTTGCTCAGAGTTGTGGTTTGGTTTGAGGATGACTGCTCTCCACAGATAAATAAATATGAAGTAAAGCAACATGAATGTGAAATGACACAGACTGACCTCGCAGCGAGCGGGAAGGCTTCACGGAGCGGGAGAACACGGAATCAGATGAGCTGGACACGTGAACACGGGTCACGGAGGAAACATGGACAACGATGGCTGAAGAGACGACAGGGTTAGAGACAGGAGGAGGACGGGCGGAGGCAGGACGAATGGGGTAGGAGGAGGAGGAGGAGGAGGAGGAAGAGGAGGAGGGAAAACGTGGTGAACGCGTTGGAGAAGGTGGTGGAGGAAATGTGGANGGAGGAGGAAGAGGAGGAGGGAAAACGTGGTGAACGCGTTGGAGAAGGTGGTGGAGGAAATGTGGAGGACGGTGAAGACCGTCTCAGGGACTCTGCTGAAGATGGAGTCTTTGGTGCTGATGTTGGCGGGGGATTGGTGGGCGTGGCGGGCATGGTGGGCGTGGCATGTGTAGCAGGCTTGGTGGGCGTGGCATGCATAGTGGGCGTGGTGGGCATGGCGGTTTGGACACGTCCTGTCCGTGTGGGGGGGGAATCTGAGGTTTGTGAGACTCTTTCCTCAGAATCTGCAGGCGTGAGAACAAAAACAGTTACACATACATGAACTTTACTATCTACTGTAGGTCATCAACAGTGGGATGAGAACAGAGGTCAAAGGTCATACTGACTTATGTGGAACCAAAGAGCCATCAATGGTTCCACGTTTTAGAAATGTTTGGCAGTAAGATACGTATGCAGGGTTTATTTACTGCGTGTTATTTATAACACGCAGTAAATATACATATATACATAGTTTATGTTACTGCATATACACATATATAGAGTATATTTACATACCTGCTGCATTAAAACAGAAAGCAGCAAACTTCCTGTCTGCGTTGGCGTTCCAAGTCACCAGCCCGGTCCCGCCCCTTCCACAGTTTTGGTCAGATTTAATGCGTGGGACGACGGCTGTCCGTCCGCCGATCCAGCCGAACCTGAAAAAAGAAATAAACACATAAAG